>LNAC01000220.1:0-57574 GCA_002007465.1 Ailurus styani
GTGAATTCCTGGGACCTGATGATAATCGGTCTCCTACTCCTCCGCCATCTTGCCGCTCTCGTTTCTTTCTTTTATTTGTTTCTTAAATTCCACATGTGGGCAAACTCATATGGTATTGCTCTTTCTTTAACTTATTTCATTGAGCATTATACCCTCTAGATCCATCCATTTTGTTGCAAATGTCAAGATTGCATTCTTTTTAATGGTTGAGTAATATTCCACCACACACACACACANACACACACACACACACACACACACACACACACACAATCTATAGATCACATCTTTATCCATTCACTTGTCAATGGACACCTATCCTTGGGCTGCTTCTGGAACATGGTCATTGTAAACAATGCTGCAATAAACAGAGGTGTGTGTATCTTTTCAAATTAGTGTTTTTGTATTCCGTAGGTAAATACCCAGTAGTAAAATTACTGGATCATGTGGTAATTCTATCTTTAACATTTTTTTTTATTTTTTTAAAGATTTTATTTATTTCACAGCGGGAGAGAGATCACAAGGAGGCAGAGAGGCAGGCAGAGAGAGAGAGAGGGGGGGGGGAAGCAGGCTCCCCGCNCAATGCTGCAATAAACAGAGGTGTGTGTATCTTTTCAAATTAGTGTTTTTGTATTCCGTAGGTAAATACCCAGTAGTAAAATTACTGGATCATGTGGTAATTCTATCTTTAACATTTTTAAGAACCTCCATACTGTTTTCCACAGTGGCTGCACCAGCTGGCATTCCCACCAATAGTTCACGAGTGTGCCTTTTTCTCCACATATTCNAAGAACCTCCATACTGTTTTCCACATTGGCTGCACCAGCTGGCATTCCCACCAATAGTTCACGAGTGTGCCTTTTTCTCCACATATTCACCAGCACTTGTTGTTTCTTGAGTTTGTGGTACTAGCCATTCTGACAGGTGTGAGGTGTTATCTCACTCTAGTTTCGATTTGTATTTGATGATAAGTGAGGGTGAGCACCTTTCATATATCTGTTGGCCATCTGTATGCCTTCTTTGGAGAAATGTCTGTTCATTATCTTCTGCCCATTTTAAATTGGATTATTCTTTGGGATTTGAATTGTATAAGATCTTTATATATTTTGGATAATAAACCCTTGTTTATCTTTGCTTTTGTTCTCCTTACCTCAGGAGACATATGTAGAAAATGTTTTTATGGCTGATGTCAGAGACATTACTGCCTGTACTCTTCTCTAGGATTTTTATGGTTTTAGTTCTCACATTTAGGTCCTTTTATGGTTTCAGTTCTCACATTTAGGTCCTTAATCCATGTTTATTTTTGTGTGTGGTGAAAGAAAGTGGTCTAGTTTCATTCTTTTGCATGTAAGCTGTCTCGTTTTCCCAACATTGTTGAAGAGACTATCTTCTTCCTGTTGCATATTTTGCCTCCTTTGTTGAAGATTAAATGACCATATAATTGTGGGTTTATTTCTGGGCTCTCCATTTTATTCCATTGATCTGTGTATCTATTTTTGTGCCAGTACCATACAGTTTTGATTATTACAGCTCCGTGGTATATCTTGAAATATGGGATTGTGGTACTTTCAGATTTGTTCTTCTTTTTCAAGATTGCTTTGACTGTTTAAGGTCTTTTGTGGTTCTATACAAATTTTAGGATTGTATGTTTTAGTTTTGTGAAAAATGCTGTTGATATTTTGATAGAGATTGCATTAAATGTGTACATTGCTTTGAGTAGTTATGATATCTTAACAATATTTGTTCTTCCAATCCTTGAGCATGGGATGTCTTTCTGTTTCTTTGCGTTGTCTTCAATTACTTTCATCAGTGTTTTATAGTTTTCCGAGTACAGCTCTTTCACATCTTTGGTTAAATTTATTCCTAGGTGTTTTATTATTTTTGGTGCAATTGTAAATGGGATTGTGTGCTTAATTTCTCTTTCTGCTGCTTCATTATTAGTATACGGAAATGCAATGAATTTCTGTATATTACATTGATTTTGTATCCTGTGACTTCACTGAATTCATTTATCTGTTCTAGTAGTTTTTTAGTTGAGTCTTTAGGGTTTTCTGTTTATAGTATTATGTCCTCTGCAAATAGTGAGACTTTGCTTCTTTCTTACCAGGTTGGATGCCTTTTATTTCTTTTCGTTGTCTGATTGCTGGAAGCTAGGACTTCCGCTACTATGTTGAATAAAGGTGGTGGGAGTGGGCATCCTTGTCTTTGGCTCCTGATCTTAGGGGAAAAGTTCTCAGTTTTTCACCATTGAGTATGATGTTGGCTGTGGGCTTTTCATAAAAGGCCCTTATTATGTTGAGGTATGTTCCCTCTAAACCTACTTCGTTGAGGATTTTTATCATGAACGGATGTTGCACTTTGTCAAATGCTTTTCTGCATCTACTGAAATGATCATTGGGTTTTATCCTTTCTCTTGTTGATAAAATATATAGCATTCTTTACTGTAAATTCCATATAGCCAATTGATACTTGAAACAGGATGATAGCCAATTTGATACAGAACGTCTTTGTTGATTTCTCCTGGACTCTTGTATCCATAGCAACGTATGGGTCACAAGCAGACCGTGATCTGAGAAAATCAGACTACAAATAAATGTTGGATCACTCTCCAGTTCAGCAGAGTCCCTTCAAGCACTGGCAAATGAATGTAGTTTAAACGTGATGGTGGGTGGATGTTTTTGTTTATTCTGAACGAGACAGAGGGGAAAAATGAAGACCTAGGTAGGAAACGCATTCATTCAATATGTCACGTCTTCACTGAGTCGGATCTTGAAGATGAGAAGACTCTTTCCTCAGTTTTCCGTGTTATTCACAACGCAGCAGCTACAGATACGAAGCGTGCTTTTGTTTACATCATTAGCATCGGCTCCATCATCTTCTTAAGTCTAGATGGGCAACAGAAAGAATAGCTCAAGCCCTGATGTGTGGTGTTTGCCAGTTTCCGTGGTGTATGGACTCCCACTGTGGCCGAGTTCTTGGTACCAACACGGCCCCCCCGAGCACGCAGCTGTGCCGGGGTACCTTGTTATGTGATGCAGCATTTCCTAAATACAGGCACAAGAGTAGGAAACAAGCCTGAGAGCACAGAGAATAGCAAAATGTCATAAAATAATTAGGAGCGGTGCATTAGGAGTGAATATTTATTGCCTTTGTTTTTAATATAATTTAGGCACAAGCTTATATAATTTAGTTTTAATAATGCCTGTATTTAACAACTGGCTTGCAAAAATCCTAAAAATGTTAACAACTGTTTTATTTTTTTAAGATTTTATTTATTTATTTATTTGACAGAAAGAGAGGGAGGGAGGGAGAAGCAGGCTTCCTGCTGAGCAGGGAGCCCAGTGTGAGACTTGATCCCAGGACCCCGGGATCACGACCTAAGCCGAAGGCAGCTGCTTAATCAACTGAGCCACCCAGGCGCCCCCAACAACTAGTTCTTAAGAGCCGGTACAAACCAGTCCCAGCACACCCCAGCCCTAAATCCCTCCCCTATAGGTGGGAAAGATTAATTTCTTCTCCTAAATGCTGTGACACTTAGCTGTTAAAGTGGAACATAGAAACAGGGCCTCGGGACATGTTATGTTGAATGAGTGAAGACACTTGCAAGAATAGCTATTTGCTATAATCAAAGCATGCTCTTGGTTTTTTGGTGTGTGTGTGTGTGTTACAAGATCATACAATCAGATGTAGAATAATTATATTTGAACTAGCAAATACCATACTTACTACAATCAGTCCTGTTTCTCAGCTGCAGTGTGATTTTCTACCGTTCCTCTGATGGCACACCTTGCATTTTGAAGCCAGGCCCCCACCATGGAATCCTACCTCTCTTAGTTTGGAAAATAACCCATAATAAAGCTAATTAAAAAAAAAAACAACCTAAAAACCCAGCAGGTTCCTTAAGGCCCCAAATGGAATGTCTTCTCAGAGGAGCACTTGCTAATTGGCTAGCAGGGGTCTCGTTTTTGGGGGTTGGTCTCACCAGCTGCCGCAGGCTGTTTCTACCAGCAGACACTCCCCTTCCTCCCTGCAATTAATGAAGGGTGGGGTCTTCCAGTTTTGCTTTGATCACAAAAGCCAAACGACATAGCCCTCACGTCTGCTCTTGTCTGAGATGGCCTTCTGCTGGGAGTGATCTGTTTTGGGGGTTCGGAGAGGCAGGAACAGAAGGCAAGGGTAGCGCTGGATTGGAGTCACAACTCTGAGAACTCAGAAGGCAGCCACCCACCCGATGGCCGGGGACGCCAGGCACGGGACGGCTCCTGTGGCACCCATCTGTCCTCATTTATCCTCGCTCACCTGCATGGCTAATGAGGAAGTACCAAGAGCCCACCTGGAATCTGAGCAGGGTGAATTTCCAAAGAGTTAAAACACTTCACTGACGTTTTCTTACAGAGGAAAAGCATATTCATGGCAGAGACAAGAATGAAATGCAGATCAGAGAGAACGAGAGAAGAACACCCCTAATTCACCCTGTCCAAGATATCCATTGCCGTGTTCCAGGCTCTTCAGTGCTTACAGAGCCTGTGGTTACAAAATTGGGATCACACTTAACAGAACGCTTTGTTATTTCAAATCGTAGAGTGATGAAACAGCTTTCATTTTAACAAGGCTTTTGCGCTGGTCCTGGGAGGGGAAAAGGTCCCGTTAGACTCATTGGAACGGAGGGAAATAAAATTTCACCCCATGGAAATCCAGGGCTGGAATAGAAGACATCAAATGACTGGTGCCATTCCTTCTGTCTGGAATATACTATCCCTGGGACAAGGGAGTCCAAGGTCTGGGAATCTTGTCACTGTTTTTGTTTTTGTTTCTTTTTATTTTGTTGTTGTTTTTTTGTTTTTCCTCCTTCCTTTGGTCTCCTTTGATTTAGAATCTTTAATTTTGGAAATTGGGCTACTGTTAACAAATGCATACTTCTGTGATTATTTCCTTTAGTTTACTCAGTCAGTGGTAAAAATATTTTTCTAACGTGAACATAAGTTACCTTTTTGAAGGAAATGGAGAAAATAGCTTTAGGGGGCACCTGGGTGGCTCAGCTGGTGAAGTGTCTGCTTTTGGCTCGGGTCATGATCTCGGGGTCCTGGGACTGAACCCCACGGCAGCCTTCCTGCTTCTCCCTCTCCTCCCTGCTCATGCTCTCTCTTGTTATCTCTGTCTTTCTCAAATAAATGAATACAACCCTAAAATAAAAAAGAAAAAATAGAGGAAGCAAAAATAACATAGAATAACATGAAATAAAAGAAGCAGCATTTTGCTGGGACCCCGAAAAGTGGAGCCCAGATCAGTCTTCCACCCAGACCACTCTCCGCTCTGATGTTGGAGGCTTACAGTAGCAGCCATCTTCTGTCACTGAGCAAAGCTCCCCACTCCCTCCCCGGCCCCAGATGCTAGAATTTGGCTCTGAGCCCAACTGCAGGTAAACATGATAAAAGGAGGGTGCAGCCTTAGGTGGTGGGGGGCAGTGGGGGCCCTGGAGAGAGCAGAGGGATAGAACCAGCATCCGGAGGGAGTCTGCACCCCATCTCTGTTCTTTTCTCTGGGTGATCTCATCCCACACCCACCAGGGACTTAAGCCCTGACTGCTCTTCCACTGAGCTCTAGTCTCTCCTGGCCAACTTCTTATTGGACAGATCTACGGATGGCCTGCCTTCCGTCTTTACACTCCATGTGTCTAAAGCTAAACAACTAGAGGTGACAGCCTTCCCGATTCCTGCTCCTCTTCCTGTGTTCTTGGGAATGGTGTCCCCACCCCTGCAGCTGGTTACGTCTGTCCCCTGACTATCCCTACCGTCTCCCTCATCCAGCTCGCACTGCCGCTGGCTTGATCCAGGCCCTCGTTACTGCTCCCCTGCAAGGCCACTGTACCCTCCTTTGCCATCTGTGTCCTGGCCCCTGCCCTCCCCTTCCAGCCAGCACCGTTACTGTGATCTCGCTGCAGCCTTGCTCTCGCAGGTGGAATCCCTGAACCAGCAGCACCAGCATCACCTGGAAGCTTGTTAGAAATACAGAATCTAGGGGCACCTGGGTGGTTCAGATGGCAAAGCATCCAACTCTTGATTTCGGCTCAGATCATGATCTCAGGGGCATGGGATTGAACCCCACATAGGGCTGTGCTCTGGGTGTGGAGCCTGCTGAAGGTTCTCTCTCCCTCTGCCCCTTCCCCTGCTCCTGCACACACTTTCTCTCTTAAAATAAATAAATAAATAAATAAATAAAGGAAATGCACAATCTCAGGACCCATATTTTCTATTAGTAAGGATCCAGTCTGTAGAGAGAAAGCACCATTAATCTGAATCATTTCCATTAATTTGAAATCTTAGTGTAATACGCGAGTGAAAGGACAAATGAAGTGTATGCATCCACACAGTGGAAACTAACAGGGAACAACACGAATGAATGGCAAAGGCATTAGGATGAGTGAAAGACTCAAGTCTCAAAAGGTTACCATAGTATGATTCCATTTTTGTAACATTCGAGAAAAGACAAAACTCTAAGGGCAAAGTTCAGTGATTGCCAAGGGCTGGAAGGAGTGGGAGATTTGATTACAAAGGCACAGCATGTGGGAATTTTTTGAGGTGTTGAATGTGCTCTGTGTCCTGATTACAACAGCCAGTACACCTGTCCGTATGTGTCTTAGCGCTCATAGAACTGTACACCAAAGAAAGCCAACTGGACCATATGTAAATTCTTAAACCATAATTAATTAATTAAAAACATTAATGATAGCAGTGAGTTATAAGCCATTGAATAAGATGGAAAACCATGAGTTCATATCCACATGTGGAAGTAGATAGAATGTATCTTTTCCCCAACACTTACTAATGACAAAGGGAGGAAGATGAACTTATGGTGGAGAAGCCGGGCTGACCGACTTTAATGGAAGGATTAACATTAACACCATCAGCGATGGATGAACCTGGGTCGTTTGCTGTCTGACCGAGACACAATGTGAAGAACACGGACAGGGCCAGCTCTGCAGACGTGGGACCTGTGCGGCACACTTGGCTGAATGCTCTGCAGTCGCCATCTTGAAGTTCTTATTTCTAAACAAGGGGTCCGCATTTTCATTTCGTTTCATTTTGCACTGAGTCCTGCTGGTCCTGAACAGGGCTCACTTTTGTGAAATATCGGACAAACCCACATTATTTGGGCATTCGTGTAAAGTGAGTTGCCTGTAGTCTTCAGTGTCAAGGCGTGGAAGTCACTGAAAGACTCGGGAACTGTTTCACGTGGAAGGAGACAAAAGAAGAAGTGACTGCAAGGCAGGATTCTGTACTGGGTCCTTTGGCTGGAGAGGATGTTGTTGAAAGAGTTGGTGAAACTCGATTGGGGTCTGAGGTTAGGTAGGAGAACCGTATCGTTGTTGACTTGCCCATCCTGGTGGCTGTGTTATGACTGTGTCAGAAGATGTTCTGCTTGTAAGACTTCCAAATGTAACTATTTAAAGGTGATGGGGCATCACGTTGACAACTCACTCTCAGTTTGGGGAAAGAAGTTCCTTGTGTTCTTTCTGCAACTCGCCATTATGCTTCAGATGGTTTCGAACCAGAAAGAGTGATGGTGGAGTAGAGCTGTGGGAGACGGAGGACCTCTCTCATAAGGTGACATTTAACCAGAGACCTGAAAGAAATGGGGGACCAAGCCACTGGGAGTCTGGAGGAAGAGCATTCCTGGCAGAGGGAACAGAATGTGCAAAGGCTTTGAGGAGAGGCATGGCTGGAGGGTTTCACAAATAGAGAGGCGGCTGGTGAAATTGCTGTAGAGTGACGCTGTGGAAAAGTGGCAGGTGATGAGGCCAGGGAGGTAATGGGAACCAAATCAAAGTCCCAGCAAGGATTTTGGGTTTTGTTTTCTGTGCTGGGACACACTGGGGGGGCAGAAGCCCACTTATGTTTTATGAGGATCACTCTGGCTGCTGTGTATAGAGCAGCAAGACTGGAAGCAAGAAGACCAGTCGGGAGACTATGGGAATAATTCACTCTTGAATGGATATCTGGGGTGCAGGAGCCTCCAGGAAGACTTTGAAGAGCCACTGACTGGGCCACAGACACAGCACTGGGATCATTCAGCCCCAGCGGCAGCAGGCCTACCTGACTTCTTCTATCTCTCCTGCCCATCTTCCCTGGGAGGCCTGCCAAGAGGGCCCAGCACGGAAGCTGCTCGCCAAAGGGCAGCTCTGATCATGACTTGCCAGGAAGGTTGAGAAGCCAGCTGGTTGCATTTTTAATCTAATTTTTCTATTATTTGGCACAAGTGCTAAAATGTCCTTTTAAATTAATTATCATAGAACCAAAGACAAGCTCAGGGAGAATATTGTAACTGTCACATCTTGTCTCTCTCCCAGAGGCTGCATGACACCACAAGCACGAATGTCTGGTGTAGAAGGCCCTCAGATGAGTGGGTCTGGAGGGTTTATCTTGTTCCAACCAATGAAGAAAACTGCACTGATTCTTGATTTTTGAACCCATAAAGGATCTTGGAGAGGAATGATTCCAGTTCCCTCTTTTTCTGGACTCACCAGTAAGTGACAATTTATAGCTTGGTTCATTTTGTTTTGTCCCAGACTTGCCTTCGATAGTCATCAAGTCCCAGGGAAAGAAACCCAAGAAACCCGGATTTGGGTCCCAGGAACTATGTTCATCATGGTTTGACATCACGTGTTCATTGCGGTGAACACGACTCAGACCCGTGTCCAAGTCTTTCTCTCCTTGGAGCCCCTAGTGATCTCAAGGATGTATCTAAAAGACAATTTGGTGTCTCCTTTGTGTTTGTACAATAGTGTTTTAATCTGTGGAGTGATGCTTTTCAAACATAAAGATACGCTTATAGTGTTAGATTTAAAGCACACTTTTTAAATCCAAGAGCAAACTCACACTTGAAGAGCAACATTTCACAATGTTTCTCCCCTACCTTCGATAAACGCATTATCTTTTTTAAAGGGTTTTTAAAAAAAATTATTTGAGAGAGAGCATGAGCAGGGGGGAGGGGTAGAGGGAGAAGCAGGCCCCCTGCTGAGCAGAGACCCCCCCCCCTGCCATGTGGGGCTCCATCCCGGGACCCCGGGATCATGACCTGAGCCGAAGGCAGATGCTTAACTCACTGAGCCACTCAGGAGTCCCAACACATATCTATTTTAAAGTGCTTTTCAAATGTGATCCTAAGCCTCAGATAGTTAATCCGCAGTTTATAAAACAGCGAACTGTGTGGTTAGTGGATGATCTGATCTAGGATTGAGACAAAGCCAGTGACTTTGGCAATGAGATAAGTAGTTAGAGTCAAATGATTTCCAGGTCAGGACTTAGGATGATGGTCTGCCAAACAGAGGTCTCGCCACAAATTTTGTTGTCTTGGTAATGACGGGGCTGGCTCTTATTCGGCCCCTGGTGCATGGCCATATATCCACTGACTATGGTTAGTTTCAAATTTTGTTTGACGAGATTTATACCATTCCAAGGGTAGAGATGAAAATATGATCTTCCTTAATAACTTTTTAGGATTTTAATTCTGGGGCCGACAAAGCATTTCCTTTTAAAAATGCCAACAGGAAGAGCTCAGCCGTAAAAAAAAAAAAAAAGCACTGCCATGAATTTAACGTTTCAAACAATTTGTGGGAGACACGAGGCATGCTACAACGCTTTGGTCTGTCAGATTTGTCGTAGCCCTTTCAAAATCGTTGCCATTTTCCATGACCACGACTTATCTTTTGGTCTTACTTCCGGACAACCATTCATGGGTCTTCTTACCTGGGATACATACTTCCAATATATTTTTTTTCTGCCTTAATAGACTGAAGAAGAAAACTCAGAACATCTGGGTCTCGAGGGTACGAGTCAGGCAACTTTAAGCTTCTAGGCATGTTAATATTCTCATCTGTGGGTTTAATTCTCATTTGTGGATCTACTGCCTGTTATGGGCTGAATTGTGTCCTTCCCTCAAATGTCTCTATTGAAGTTCTAGCCCCTCAGTGTCTCAGAATGCGACTGTATGTGGTGGTAAGGTCTTGAGAGGGGTAATTAAGTGAAAACGAAGATTTTAGTATGGGCTGTAGTCCAGTGTAGCTGGAGTCCTTAAAAGAAGAGGAAATTTCCACACAGACGTGCATGGAGGGAAGACCACATGAAGACCCAGGGAGAAGATGGACTCAGAGAAAACCCGCTTGGATGGATGACACCTTGACCTTGGACTTCAAGCCTTCTGAACTGTGAGAAAATAAATTTCTGTTGTTGGATCCACCCAGTCTATGGCACATTGTTATATCAGCCCTAGCAAATTAATATAGATTTTGGTATTGGGGGCTGGGTGTTGCTGTAACAAATACCAAAAAGAAAAAAAAAAAGAAAGAAAAAAAAGGGAAAGTGGCTTTGGAGCTGGGTCATGAGTAGAGCCTGGAAGAGTTTTGAGGCACGTGTTAGAAAAACCTGGATTGCCTTGAAGGGACTATTGGTAGAAATACAGATGTTGAAGGTGATTCTGTTGACTCAGATGGAAATGCAGACTATGTTATTGGGCACTGGGAAGGCCATCCTTGCCATGAAATGAACTTGGCTGACTTGGGTTCTAGAGTTTTGTGGAAGGTAGAACTTGGACATAATACACTTGGGTGTTTAGCTTGGAGATTTCTAGACAAGGTGTTGAAGCCTGGTTGCTCCCGAGCGCTTAGAGTAAAATGTAAGAAGAGAGGGAAATTTAAGAAGGATTGTTTGGCAAAGAAGAGCTAGAACTTGAAGATTTGGAAGGCTCTGAACCTATCCATGCACTGCCTTTTATCCTATAGGGTGGGTCTGGGGGCCAAAGGCAATAGGGTACACAGGGTGTAAGTACTTTATAAGTCACAAACCGTTTTACGAAGGCAAGATGCTACGGTCGGTTATTCTTGCCTTACGTATTTTTATAGTTTCCTCAAGAGGTGGAGGGACAGGAAAATGTCAGCGTGGTTATTTTTTTCATTTGGGATATTTGAAGTCTGGAGAGAAGAATTGATTTATACAATAATGCCATCGGGTCACAGAACCTGCACGAGGTTGGAAACTTCAAAGGCTCCGGTCAGCACTCTTTCCAATATAACACCCTCTCATACCAAAGACTTGCAGACTTCCAGCAAATCAGATCAACAAGCATTTAATTACACACCCTGACCAGCACACTGCTAGAACCAGCGAGGAATACAAAATAAGCGGGAGGCTTGTCTCTGCATCATCCAGAAAGCAAAAAGTAAATGCGTGTTTCAGCTAACAGACTACATAGTGATCGTGGAGTGATAAATTTCCAGCTTTCCACACTAATTAATTGGCTAACCTACAAGAGCAGGTTGGCTACCTCCTCAACATTTTTTTTTTTTGGAAAAATAATAAACACAAGTTAGATTTAGAGTTCTGAAAGCTTTTATTATTTTTTGTTAGTTTGCCGGAGATGCAATTTCCCCCCCTTATCACTTCAGTAATTGCCTTGCAAGGAAAAGGCTTTCAAATCAGAGGCTGACATCACAGGCTGCAGCTCCTGCCAAGCCCGAAAGGTTATGAAGGGGGAATATCTGTGAGTTTGGTCACTGATTTCATTAAAAACGTTCCCCAATATGAAAATGTTCTCAGAAGAGTAAAAGGACGATTTGGCGGATCCCGTTTTTTGTGGTCATGGAGGCATCTAGAAGGCTGGGGTGTGTGTGTGTGTGTGTGTGTGTGTGTCAAGTTCAACCCTGTGGGCAGCTCCAAGCATGGGAGTCCCTTTTGAGCTCCTCATTCAACCTCACCACTGCTTCTGTAGCAAAACCACGTCTATGGGAGCAGAGGTGTTAAAATTCTGTCTTGTCCTTTTACATAGAGGTCAAAGCTTTTGCAAGATCATTACAAGGGTTTTAATGATGATGATGACGGGAAGGCAAAAGAGGGGAGTTGGGAGAGAATTGACGATTCACCAGCCGCACAGACAATTTGCACCAGTATCCATATGAGCGATGCCAACTGACTAATCTTAGTGGGAACGCGTGCTTTTTATAAACCCTTTTGCTTTGAAGTAAATCCGCTTTCGAGCAGAAGATCCTCAGATATGCTGACCCCTCCCCTCTGTCCCCCCCCATACAGTTCTGAGAGGTGGTATGGACATAGAATCCAAATCCCATCAGTGATTTAAGATTTTATTTATTTATTTGACAGAGAGAGAGAGATCACAAGTAGGCAGAGAGCCAGGCAGAGAGAGAGAGGAGGAAGCAGTCTCCCCGCTGAGCAGGGAGCCTGATGTGGGCCTCGATCCCAGGACCCTGAGATCATGACCTGAGCCGAAGGCAGAGACTTTAACCTGCTGAGCCACCCAGGCACCCCCATCAATGATTTAAACGAGTCCCATGGCGAATTATTTTGTGAAGTGTAGAATCTTTTTTTCCTATTTGAAGACTCTCCCACTCACTTTTGATGTTTCGGTTTGGATTTCCGTGTATTTGGTTGTCCCAAAGTAGGAGACCTAAATCAACATACGACCTCACACTAAGGGTGAGCTCTGGACAAGTCTGCCCAAGAGAAGCACATCTGTTCTGGTCACATGCCCGTCTTTCATGCTGCTCCCACAGTACCGGATAGCAATATGCCTCTGATTGTCTCCGGAAAGTCCACTTTAAACGTGGTTGGTTATGCTACCTGACAGTATGGCACACACATCCTTGGGGTTGCAGATATTGGGGAAAGAAGAGCTACTTCCTCCAAACCAGATCTGTTGGGCATTTCAGCTCACGAGCCCTCTTCTCTTCTTTTCTCTTTGTGAATCTTGAAAGCAATATTTACTATTCAACCGTTTCTAAGGTCAATTGCTAAGACCTTCCCACACTATCTTTGGGCTTCCATTTTTCCCTTTGACATCAAATCCTCATTTATCTAGTTCCATCTGTGCCTATATTCCATAGAGGCTGTGTGTGTGTGTGTGTGTGTGTGCGGACAGAGAAACAGAGAACAGAGAGTACCTACAGAAGAAGGTTTGGACAAAGCCCTGTAAATAGTAATTCCTCTTTTTATTCCACTGGACCCTTCCTATGTCTTCATGAACCTGAGTTTCTTCTCCTTCCTTCCTCCAACCGGATCGACCAGAAGAGCCAACGGCGCTGGGCTGATCTGTTCACGCAGCACAGGGCCGCCTTGGCGCCCAGGAATCAATCACCCCCAAGTGGTCCTGACCTTCCTTTCACAGCCTCAAGACGGGAAACTTGGCGGGCTGTTTGCTGCCCGGCGGACCCCAGGTCTCCGCGGTACATGACTGCCACCTACAGGTCGTACATGGAAACAGATTCTGTAGGCGGCAGAACCCGGAACAAAGAGACACAGAAAGGGACCCCAGCCCTGTCCGAAAGCAAGACGATTTGGTCGGGATCAGTTTTTAGCTAAATCACGTCACAGTCTAAAATTAAACCCCTTTCCTTGAGACGGCACATCTCTGAAAGTGCGCTCGCATCCGAAAGAATTAAAATTAAAAAGCTCAAGTTTGGCGGCTCTCAAAAACGGAAGAGAGAGAGACAGAGGGAGGTAACACGCTTGGAAAAATAAGCCGCCTCGTCACCAATATCTCACAGAGGAGGAAGTTGAAGAGCCAAGAGGTACCAGATTGCTCGTGGTCCCCCAGCCGGGAAGCAGCGCTGCGCGGATCGGAATGCAGGGTTTGTCTGGTCTTTGATTCCAATATGAACTAGTCACATCTTATCAACATAAAACTTAAAATTTCTACCCCACGCATGGCTGGTGGCCTTGCATCTGCTCCCCTGGCCGCCCCCCCCCCCCATAGTGCCGTGTTCTGTTCTGTTCCAAGATCACCAGTGTGAGACCTGCTGCATTTGGGGTCATCTCCCTGGGAGCGTTGGCTTTGCTCTGCTGCGTACCTCCTCCCCCTGCAGCTCTCACGTGTCAGATGGTGGCTGAGGTCAGAGGGAAGAGTCCGTGACCGTCGAAGTGGGTGAAGAGGCTCATCACTGAGGGAAACAGCCACAGGAGAGGCCCCATGACCACCGCATGCTAAAGCCCCCCTTCTCAACCTGATGGCCAGGAGGAAGCGGTCCTTCAGAAGCAGAGATGTGACCCAGATGGAAGGGCCGACAGAAAGGGTCGTGTCCTCAGGCAGGGCTTGGTGACATGTCTTGTGCCATGGACCCCTCCGGGAAGTCTGTGGACCCATCCTTAGAGTAACGTTTTCCAATACAGAGAGAAACACACAGGATGATAAAGGAAGCCAATTATGAGCAAGTAAGCTATGAAATTCTTTTACAGTGTGCGATATTGTACTATTTGTGTGTCTTAGTCCACTAGGGCGGCCGTAACAAAACACCGCCCTCTGTGTGGCTTCAACAGCAGACATGTTGTTCTGGAGGCCAGAGGTCCAGGGTCAAGGTGACGGCAGGTTCCGTTGTTGGCGTCAGACGGCTGCCTTTGCCGTATCCTCACAGCGGGGAGACAGAGCTCTGGTGTCTCTTCTTCTTATGAGGGCGTTGGTCTTATGGTGGGGGCTCCACCTTTATGACCTCACCTACACCTAACCACCTCCCAAAGTCCCCCCTTCTAATACCATCACTTTAGGGGTTAGAACTTCAGCATAGAAATTTGGGAGGAGGAGACACAAAGAGTCCGGAACAGGGTGCATCTCTATGGATGCTTTCAGTGACAAACACCAGTGGCCAAGTGACTCCCCACTGCACTTATGAAGAGGTGATGAGTATGACCGGTATTTTGAGATATTTGCCACAATGTGATGTGATATGAAAATGTTGGTGGTTTCCACTGGTGACAATGTCACAGGCACTTCGTAAAATTAAGTATACATTTTCCCCCCATCCATATTCAAAGATGCTTACATTTCATCCATGGACCTCACTTGATAAGCATCCACCTGAAAATATCTGGCTTGTAGGCACTGGATTGTGAGGGGTTGAGAGACATCTAAAACTTGCTGCATTAGATAGCTCTTTACTAGTGTGCCCAGAGAGGCGCCGTGATGGTGTCAGGAGAGCCCTGAGGCAGGGGTTCCCACCACAAGGCCTCACGGCCCCAGGTATTTATCTTTCCCCAACCCTATCATCTTTCCAAAATGGCGGATGCCGGTCTGTTGGAGGGTCTGTTCTAAGTTCAGTGGTCTCTTCTCACCGTCTGGTCTTGGGTAACCCAGTGAAAGAAAGTATTAACAGTTGAGTTGACCTTTGGTCCCAAAGTTCTGACCTTAATAGGAAGTTCTTCTTTTTTTTTTTTAAGATTTATTTTTATTTTAGAAAGAGAGAGATCGAGAGAGTGCACATGTACGTGCAGGGGGAGGGGCAGAGAGAGAGAGAAAGGGGAAGCAGACTCCCCGCTGAGTTGGGGCTCCATCTCAGGACCCCGAGATCTCCACCTGAGCCAAAACCAAGAGTCAGATGCTTAACTGACTGAGCTACCCAGGCGCCCCGGGAGTTCCTCTGAATTTCATTTCCTTCCTGAAAATACGAGGGAATCCACCGATTTGTGTTCCTTAGGGAAATGACTTCTGTTTCTAGTATTTAAGGCCAAAAGAACCCTTTTGTAAGTAAAGTAAAAATGAAAATGTAAAAGTGGGGAGAGGTGTTATCAGTCAGAAGGTTGTCAAATCTCAATAGAAATACCTTAGTAAACTAGAGGAAAATTTTCTTGAATAGTTTCAATCTCTAAACTCATTAAAGATGGATCAAGAGATCCTCTCTTTCCCTTAGGAAAACTGTTGACTTATTCTAGAGTAAGTATCTTAAAGCCAAGCCTTTTGGGTCTCTCTTGTAATCACAACATCCAGAGAGACATTTTAGTTGTACCTTCTAATCATAAAGGAAAACGTCCCATGATGCTTTGCTTAGACGCTGCTTCTCCCTCCGATATAATGGCGTCCTTGGCACTGTTCAACACACAGGAGCAGAGGTTCACGTAAGGCCTCCACTCTATGTAGGTTTGAGGGCCCTGTGCTTAGACGGCCACACTGTGGCTTTTCTGCAGCAGGTCTGGGGAGGAGTCTACCAAAGGAAGGACTCTTCCCCGGGGGAGGATTCTGCCAAGGCGAGGCCGGGAGCCTCCATACTGTAGGCAACTCAGAAAGCTGGCTCCCGGTGGGCAGCTCTCCACAGCCAAGCCTGGTGGTAACGGGGTGGGGAGGACGATGGAGAACACAGGGCAGGCAGATGGAGGAAGGAGGAAGGAAGGGCAGGGTAGCTTATGGAATTCATTTGGAGTTTTAAAAAAGCTGGTGATGCTGATGATTCTTCATGAAAAGGGAAATTCTCAATATGACTCAGACATGCACACTCATTTCCCCAGTTCCATCTTTGTTACCAAAAAAAGCCAACGGGATTTTCAAGAGCAAAAGGGCCACATTGCAGTAAACACCCTGGACATGTGCTCAGCTCTTTCCAGTGTTAGACTCCTGTCCCTAAGACAGACCATGAAATCCCCCAAGGGAAGTCGGAGTGTTTCCTGATGAAAAAAACCCCTTGTTCCTTAAGTGACTTTATTGTATTTCGATGATAGACACTAAAATAATTTGGGCTGTATAAATAAAGAGCAGATCAGAGAATATAAAATTTTTTACAATTTAAGCATTTCATTTTGACAAATGCCCTTTGGTGTATCCACATAGGCATTTTTATGCAAAATCTTTTATGTAATTCATACTGTTCCACATTACATTGTGTACATTTCTCAAGATGGCCTGTTGTCTTTGTAGTCTCAACTAGTTGTATATGGACATAACATGCCGTTACTTCTTATTTCTGCGATTAGTGCATAAGTGTTTCTTTTCCATTTTTTTGCTATTGAAATATTTCCTTCATAGAACTTTTTTCTTCATTCAAATTGTGGATAAAGTTTTGGAACAAATTCTTAAGAATTGCATAACCAGATCATGGACTATGAATAGTTCATCTAAATCAATGTGTATTACCATTTGGCTTTGCAAAAGAGTTGTACAATTTGACAATGCCACCAGCAGTGAAGAATGTTCTAACTCATCACAAATTTATCAGCACAAAGTTCTAACAAAAAAACAATGAAAACAAAAAAACCCTTTGTTATTTCATAGGGTATGAGATAGTTCTTCTTATTTTAAAAAGATTTTATTTATTTATTTATGTATTCATTCATTCATTTATTTAGAGAGCTCGAGCAGGGGGAGGGGCAGAGGGAGAGGGAGGGAGAGAATCTCAAGCAGATTCCTGTGCTGTGCGTGGAGTCCGACATGGGGGTTGATCCCATGACTCTGAGATCATGACCTGAGCTGAAATCAAGAGTTGGATGCTCAACCGACTGAGGCTCCCAGGCGCCCTGAAATAGCTCTTCTATTAATTTACATTTGCATACCGATGAGATTAGACATTTTCTCAAATATCCGTTTCCTATTTATATTTTCTCCTTTGGGGACTTACCTGTCCCTACCTCCTCATTTCAACTAGTGGGTTCTTCATGTCTTCCCACTACATTGGAAGGACTTCTTTAAGATATTAACCTTTTGCTATTTGTATTTGAGGAAAATAATTTTTTATTGTAAATTCATATATTTTACATGGTCAAATGTGTCAATCTTTGTATTTCTGTGATTTCTCCTGTGTCAAATCTTAGAAAAGGATTATCTCCACAGATTCATTTCATGTTTTATTCTCATTCTGGGTTTTTAAGGCATCTTTAATATTTTGTATGTGGAGGGACCCCTGGGTGGCTCAGTCGGTGGAATCCCTGCCTTCCACTCAGGTCATGATCCCAGGGCCCTGGGATTGAGTCCTGCATCGGGCTCCTTGCTCAGCAGGGAGCCTGCTTCTCCCTCTCCCTCTGCTGCTCCCCCTGCTTGTGCTCTCTCTCTCTCTCTCTCTCTCTATGTCAAACAAATAAATACAATCTTAAAAAAATATTTTGTATATAGATTTCTTTAATCCTCCTGCAGTTTCTTGGGGTGACTAACAGTGTTTCTCATATATTGACCACCTGTATCAGAACCACTTGGGGTACATGTTGACAGTCTAGATTCCTGGACTCCTTAGCTTGACTGAGTCAGAACCTATTGAGGTGACCCCAGGTCCATTATGAGAGAAAATACTGGACAAATAAAATTCAGGGACATTGTACAAAATACCTGGCTATTTTCCTCAAGAGGAATACCCGACCAGTACTCCTCAAGACAGTCAAGCTCCCCCAAACAAGAAAAAGACAAAAATTGTCATAGACCCAAGTAGCCAAAGGAGATAGGATGACTAAATCAATGGGGGTCTTGGAATAGAATGAGACATTAATGGAAAAACTGACAGATTCCAAAACAAGTCTCAGTTCAGTTAATAGCAATGTATGAATGTTAATTTGTTTTGATAAATTCCCACGGTAAGTAATAACATTAGGTAACGAATGACATTGGGTGAGGGGTCTATGGGCACGCCCTGTCCCATCTCTGCGAGTCTTCCGTAAATCTAAAATGATTCTTACATAAGTTTATTTAAAAAAATATGTATTGAGTTGGGGCTCAAGAGTCTTTAATAAGCATGTCAAGTGATCCACAGAGTGGGGGGTGCGGGTGCTCTGGGGTGCGTGAGGTCATGGAGGTCATGGTCTATGGCAGGGGATGGGGGAGGATCCATCTTTTGTTTTGAAGACGTTAATAGTGTCTGTTTCTGACGTCTGTATTCTGTTGTTCAGGTCTGTAGTTTGGCTTTGGAGCCCTGGAAGTGTTCTGACCCAGGGCTCAGGGGCAGAGGCCGGGGCGAACCAGCTGGGCGAGGAAGCCAAGCCGGGGCAGGAACATTCCAGTCCTGCTCCTAGCCTCCCCACCCCCTCGTGGCCTCGGGTTTTCCACTCCATCCTGGGAGCCCTGCTTCTGTCATTCTGATGCCTCGGTTTTCTCTTCGCTCGGTCTCAGCCTTATGCCTCGCGCTCATTTGCAGACATCCAAGGTTGGAGGCCCAGAGGCGAGGGGACTCGCCGCTCTCTCTGAGCACATTTCTAGGGGAAATTTTAAGATAGGAGATGGTCACGACGTTTGTTTAAATTATGGCAAAACGACCGGAGGAAGAACCAGGACAAAGTAGGAGCATCAGACACGTAGGGAAGGTAGACCAGGAGCACTGCCTTTCACTCCTGTCCTGTGATTCTGTCTGGGTCAATGTCCAGGCTGGGCCAGCCCGGACAGACAGAAAGCAGACGGATGGCGGGGTTGGGGCGAGGGGCACAGGGATGGGCTGCTCCTGGGTGCAGGTGTCTTTTTGGGGTGATAACAGTGTTCTGGCATTAGACAGTAGGGACAATTGCTCAGCTCTGTGGATATTCTAAAAACTCCTCAATTGTACACTTTTCAAAGGGTGGGTTTTACGGCATGTGAATTACATCTAAAAAAAATGGAGTGGTGTCTTTTTTTTAAATTTATTTTTTTATTTTATTTTTTTCAGTGACCGAAGATTCATTGTTTATGTACCACACCTAGTGCTCCATGCAATACGTGCCCTCCTTAATACGAATGTTGTCTTTTGAAATAGACTTCCTGACCCCGGCCCCACCCAAGGAGCAAGGCTGTCCACCCCACGTTAGAAGGGACCTGTGTGTTCCTCCCTCTCTAGCCTCACTAGGCAGGGACCTGATGCCCGTCTACGCCCAGCAGAGAAAAGTGAAGACTGGGTTTGAATCTGGGCTCTCTCTCTCTCAGCTGCCAGATGGACCACCCTGAGCAAGTAATGTGACCCCTCTGAGCCTCTGTTTCTTCACTGTCAAGTAAGGATGATAATACTACTTATCTCATATGCTATTAAGAGGATTAATATGCTCAGAACAGAGCCTGGTGTGGGACAGGTGCCATAGAAAGTATCAGCGGCTGATCTCATTCATTCTCTGCCTCCTTGTCTTTTGGGGTGGAAGGGCGACTAGGACTCGGCCCCTGTCCTCGAGACACCTGCTATAGGACTGGAGCAAAACATATCTTCCTTGCTCCTGAGGGCTGCCCGGAGCTGGGACTTGCGGCTTCCTTTACTCCGAGGAGGGTCACCTGGATATTGAGCGGTATGTCACAGGCACCTGGAGTAACCCTCTCCTTGGTAAAAGGGAAGCGTTGCAATAGTGTTCCGTGGCTTCTAGCCTACAGACTCCAGAAACAGCTATCCTGTAGGGGATTAGAGGCCGGGGAAGAAAAACTAATGCAGACGTTTATTTCCTGGGGGAGACTGCCAGGTCTGGGGACCCTGGGGATCCTGGGTTCCAGTGTCACGGGGAGTCTCTGCGCCCCAGAAGCCCAGAGAAGCAAGGCGGCCCATGAGAGCGAGCCACCCTGTGGCAGCTCTTCCGGGGGGGTCGTGGGTCCGGCTGACCGTTAGCTCTGTGCTCTAACGTGGAGTCTGCTGGAGTTATCGCCTGGTGAAAATCAGCCTGCAGGCACCCCCGCCCAGGCGGAGTCCTGACTCTGGTTCTAGTCCCAGTCCTTCCAGAACCTGCTTTCTGGTTCTCACCACACCACTCAGGATTTCAACTCGCACTGGGGCTCTGGGTCCCCAAGAGCCTCCCTTTCTTCCTAGGAGAAAATAAATTTGCATTGGCTCAGGGCTTTCCAAATGGACTCTTCCAGAACCCCTGGGGGGGTGGGGGACCAGGCATGGAAGATGCATGCGGGCCACTGAGCTCACCTGAGCACCTTCTCTTCATGGGGGCTTGTGTGGAAGCTTTTTGAAGAAAGGATTCTGGGCTTTAAAAGCATGAAGAGCCACAGGCACAGACGCCCCTGAGCAAATGGGAGGTGGCATGGGGCTTGTCCTTATGAGGGATGTGTAGAGACACTTGTCGCCCTGGGTCCCATCCTGTGTCCCATCCGTCCCCAGGACTTCTACGAGCTCTGACCATTCCCAGCAGTGCCTCTCCGGGAGCCCCAAGGCCGCAGGGGTGACACCAACCCTGTCAGGCACAACCGGGGCTTTCCGAGGTGGTGCCACTTTCAACAGGTTGACATTTCCAGGCTACGAAGGCCGCGTCTAGCTCCTGGGGGTCGTTTTCTCCACACTGTTTCCCACGGAGTCCCCTTGAAAGGACTAAAATCCTCAAACCCCCACTGGCTGGAATTTGCCAGACGGGTGACTGTTGTCTGAAGCCCCTGAATTTGTGGGGGTTACGACAATGTAAAGTTGGACTTTTTGTCACCTCCATCTTTCCCTGCAATTTTTAACATGCTGACCGACTAAATCAATTCTTTTTTTTTTTTTAAAGATTTTATTTATTCATTTGACAAAGAGAGAGAGATTACAAGTAGGCAGAGAGGCAGGCAGAGAGAGAGGAGAGAGGAGGAAGCAGTCTCCCTGCTGAGCAGAGAGCCCGATGCGGGCCTCCATCCCAGGACCCTGGGATCATGACCTGAACCGAAGGCAGCGGCTTTAACCCACTGAGCCACCCAGGCGCCCCGACTAAATCAGTTCTTAACTCCGCTCACACTTTGAAATCACTGGGCCAGGGGCCAGAGAAATGATGAGGCCCCAGGGGCCACCTGAGGGAGTCTGATGTTATCGGTCCAGTTTTTAAAGATTCATTTATGCATTTTTAGAGAGAGAGAGAGCGAGAGAGAGCACAAGCGGGAAGGGCAGAGAGAGGGGGAGAGAATCCCAAGCAGACTCCGCACTGAGAGCAGAGCCCAACTTGAGGCTTGATCTCACGACCCTGAGATCATGACCTGAGCTGAAACCAAGAGTCAGACACCCAACTGACTGAGCTTCCCAGGTGCCCCTGGTCCAGGTTTTAAACTCCCTCATTCCTGGACTTCTCCTGTCCCAGTGAGTTTGAGAACCCATGGCCTAAAGGGAAATGTACTGAGAAGATGAATGGGAAACACACCCAGACACACGCATACTGAACTTAATGTCTTGAAATGTGTCTGTTCAAAATTACCATCCGATAATTTCAACTCTCACTGTATAAAAGGTCACAGGCAGAATATTTTCATCAGAGGAAAAATGACTTCTGAATCATGGGAATGATAATTTAAAGAGAATAGCTAAAGAAAAAGTCACAGTCTAATTTATAAATGAGATTAATACTCCCGCCCCCCCGCCCCCAGTTCTGTCTTGCATTTTAAATCACATACTAGATGGTCACAAATGGACCATCTTCTAGGGACCCTGCTGTCATTGTTGACTTTATTTATTTATTTTTTTAAAATTTTATTTATTTATTTATTTGTCAGAGAGAGAGCACAAGCAGGCAGAGTGGCAGGCAGAGGCAGAGGGAGAAGCAGGCCCCCTGATAACCAAGGAGCCCGATGCGGGACTTGATCCCAGGACACTGGGATCGTGACCTGAGCCAAAGGCAGCTGCTTAACCAACTGAGCCACCCAGGCGTCCCATGACTTTATTTTTTATCTTGGAAATTTGGAGTCTTCTTTCTACGTTTATACCATACATTTTTTAAAAATTGAAGTACGGTTGCATATAATATTATATTAATTTCAAGTGTATGACAGTGATTCAACTATTATATACCTTATGAAATGCTCACCACAATAAGAATGGTCAACATCTGTACGTTATTACAATATCATTGGCTATATTCCCTATGTGATACTTTTCATCCTCATGACTTACTTATTTTGTAACTGGAAGTTTGTACCTCTCAATCCCCTTCAATTATTTCGCCTACCCTCCAACCCCCTTCCCCTCTGGCAGCCACCAGTTTGCTCTCTCTATTTATGAATCTGTTTCTCCTTTCGTTGTTGCTTGTTTTCTTTTTTAGATTCCACATAAGAGTGAAATCATACGGTATTTGTCCTTTTCTGTCTAATTTATTTCACTTAGCATAATACCCTCTAGGTCCATCCATGTCGTTGCAAATGAAACAAAGAGTTCATTCCTTGTTTCGGCTGGGTAATATTCCATTGTGCATATATACCACATCTTTCTTCTTCTTTTTTTAAAAGACTTTATTTATTTGACACAGAGAGAGAGAGGGAGAGTACAAGCAGGGGGAGGAGCAGAGGCAGAAGGAGAAGCAGGATCCCTGCTAAGCAGGGAGCCCGATGAGGGACTTGATCCCAAGGACCCGGAATCATGACCTGAGCTGAAGGCAGACGCTTAACCAACTGAGCCACCCAGGCGCCCTATACCACACTTTCTTTATCCATTTATCTGTCAGTGGACACTTGGGTTGCTTCTATATCTTGGCCATTGGTTGACTCTTGATTAAGGACCAAGTAGCACATAAATTAATCACAGATACGAGTAGTAGTGTATCAGAAAAAGCTGGTGTTCATTAGTTAAAATATCCTAATTATATATAATAAACTACCATTCAAGTCCAGTACATGGGCACAATGTGTTGTACACACAGAGTATCTAAGAGAGACCTGAACTTCCATTGACTGAAGAGGGGGAACATACAAATACAAACCCACTGTGTTATAAATGTAACCTGAAATTAACTATGATAATTACCTCAAAAGATTGGTCTGAAAATTAATGTGGGGTAATGTTTGTGAAAGAGCTCATTCAACCATTGTAAGCGCTACATTTCACATGTTGACTGCTTGCCGACCCTGTGTCTGCCCACCTGTCGACCTCATCTCACTTCGTTCTTATGTCAATCCTTTGACGAGGCACTGGCTCACCCTCCCTTCACGACCACACTGCCAGGAAGTGGTGGCCCCAGGGCTGTACCCAGCTGGGCCTCACCCGTGCTCCTTCCCGTGAACTCTGCTATGCTCCAGTGCCCTGCAACTGGATGGTACTCTTATTAGATTAAGTTCTCTTAGAATTTAGACAGTTACTCACAGGCTTATGGGGGAGATCCAGATAACTTTAAGTTGCCCAAGGAAGTATGAGCTGACAGTTTCTTTTTTGTCTATGAAAATCTTCTGACACCAATAGGGACATTCCATCCTTCTGTTGACCTCAGAGCTATTAGGGTAAGCAAATGTTTTTGTGTTTGAGGATGAAAGTCATTAAAAGGAAGACCTCAATGTTCAACTCTTTCTATAGAATGATCTCTAGAATATATTATGTGAAAAAAGAGCAAGTTTTAGAAAAGATAAAATCCTAAACAATATATGAGAGAGGACACACACACACACATACACACACACACACACACAGACACACACACACAGACACACAATCCTAGTTGCTGAATTCTTCATATAGTAGGATAAAGCCAAAACTAATAAGAATGGTTCCTTGTTGGAGGAAGGGGCAGGTTGGAGAGGTGGGAATGGAAGCCAGCCAGTCCCAACTTTCCTGGTTTTGTTGATTTGACTTTGGACTTATGGAAATGTTTTATATAATTACAAAATGAAGTTAAATCAATGGAAAACAATCCTTAAAAATTGAAAGCAAAAAGAAATAAGTTAATCGGGCCACGTATTGAGTAGATGGCTTAACCACACCAAGAAGACAATTTTCATGTGACTCTACCGCACAGTGGCTTAATTGGATGTCCCTAGTGGGTTATACCTTAAGGGACTAGACAACTACTAATGAATTTCGTATTGTGTTAGTAATAACAGTTACTAACCATATGCTTATTTGGTAATAAATTGTTATTGTTCACCTCAAAAGTGTGTGTGTGTGTGTAGGCATATGTATACACATATGCAAATGGATAATTAACATTAAAATTATTGGGAACTAAGGTTTTCAGTTTAAAAGAGATGCAAATCTAAAATTAAAAAAATAAGCAAAAACCCTTTCATTCTCAAAAATCAAATTTTAGTTGAAAATATTGATGTGAACTCCTGATATATTTTCTCTTAAGAAAGTATCCCCCACCACTGCCCACAGAAAGGTCTAGAAATAATCTAGCAGTGAGCACTCCTAACACTCAAATATTTGTCTCAAAATACCAATTTCCAATAAAAACAACCAATATTCTTTGGAGAAATGGCCGATTGTAAGTTTGGGACAAGAAATGTACAAGATGAACCTGGAACACTCTAATTTTATCAGAAAGCAAGGAGACTACCGACAACTTTTGGAGTTGTGCCAAAACAATTCAGCGCCAACTTGAAGGGGCTTTCAACTATGCAAAAACGGGACATTTTGAGCTCAAAAAGAATTTTAAAATGATGTCACATATATGCTAAAATCTATGAGTTAATTATAGTAGTAAAAAATAATCCTTATTGATTGTATTTTTTTTAAGGATGCCCAGGAATCAACTCATTATTTTGAAAGCCAATTAACAAAGGACATGAATGAAACCTTTCTTCTGTCTTTGTCTGAACGAACTCTATTTCAGGGTAAGTAGCTGATGTCAGACAGTTCATTATGGACAATTTCAGATAAACACAGAAGAACGAAGAGAATTCAAAATTACATTTTTCGACCCCCTAACAAAATAATGTCTCTTAGCAATGCTCATCAATGGCTATTAAAGCCATTAAATGAAAGCCTCGTGGACACCTTTCTATGGATGGATCGGGCTGCAGTCCTTGAGCCTGTAGTCAGTCATAACCTCCCCAAAGAGAGACACAGACATTAAGGGCCATCAGCTATGCTCTTGCTAAAATAACCGTACCTGAATCTGGCCATGGGTTTAGGTCTGCCTCCTAGCTTACAGGAAATACAGCAATACAGTGGGACCGAGAAGAATAGGGGATCATGAAGAAGAAATCAGCAAAATACAGAAGAAACTGGATGACTTCTGGATTCCTCAAAGAATAAACCACAAGAGAAAAAAAAAAGGTCATAAGGAAACTGTTATGGGTTGAATTGTACTCCAACCCTCCAATCTGTATGTTAAAATCCTAACTCCCTTTACTTCAGAAGGTGACCTTATTTGGAGAGAGGATCTTTCTAGAGATAATCAAGTTAAAATGAAGTCATTAGGATAAGGTCCTATTCCAATATGACTAGTGTCCTTATAAAAGGAGGGATTTGGAGCCAAACCTGCACAAGAGAGAATGCAATGGGAAGTTGAAGGTAGAGGTCAGGGACAGGGCAGATGCTTCTACAAGCCAAGGAATGGCAAAGATGGTCACAAACCACCAGAAAGTAACAGAGAGGCATGGGACAGATTCTCCCATACAGCCCTTCCAAGCAACCAATTCCGACGGTAGACAGACACATTTATCTCAGACTTCCGGCCTCCAGGACTGTGAGACAATGAATTTCTGTTGTTGAAGCCACTTGCATTGTGGTACCTTGTTACGACAGTTGCAGCAAACTAAAACAGAAACCTACTGATTCAAAGAGATTCAAGACACATGTTAACAGAAAGCATTATATGACTCTTGCTTGGATCCTGCTTCAAGCAAATCAACTGTATAAAAATATTCCATTGGATATTTGATGATGTTAAAATATTATAGGGTCTATGGGTGTGGTAACATTATCTTAGATGTGTTTTAAAAGAGTCCTTATTACTTAGAAATATATATTGAGGGGCACCTGCATGGCTTATTGGGTGGGCGTCCGACTCTTGATTTCAGCTCAGGTCTTGATCTCAGGGTCATGGATTTGGGTCCCAGGCTGGGCATGGAGCCTACTTAAAAACAAAACAAAACAAAAAACTATATGTTGAAGTACCTATAGAGGAAAATGGTAGGACGTCTGGGATTTGGACTTAAAAAAACCCAACAACTATATATTGAAGTACCTATAGAGAAAATGGTAAGGTGTCTGGGATTTGCATAAAAACAAGACATGAGAATGAGTATAGGTTAGATAAAAATACTATCTCGTAAAGTTATTGTGAGGATTCCTTGAAGTAACATAAATGGCTTTTAAAAATGTCCAGTATTGTTTTCATGGCAATTATTATTGTTCATCACCAGACCAAGACTTCAAGAAAGTAAATGAGATGAAGACTTGACAGTAGAGAGTTATTAGAATTTTCAACAATCCCTTGAAAATCACAAAACTATCACTGAATCACTGGCAGTAAGTTTCTTGTTTTAATTTTTATTTTATTATTATTATTATTTGCCCCAGGGGTATAGGTCTGTGAATCATCAGGCTTACACCTTTCACAGCACTCACCATAGCACAAACCCTCCCCAGTGTCCATAACCCAGCCACCCTATCCCTACCCTCCTACCTCCCCAGTAACCCTCAGTTTGCTTTGTGAGATTAGGAGTCTCTTATGGTTTGTCTCCTTCCCCATCCCATCTTGTTTCATTATTTTTTCCCTCTCTACCCCCCCGACCCCCGGCCCCTCAAATTCCTCATATCAGAGAGATCATATGATAATTGCCTTTCTCTGATTGACTTATTTCGCTCAGCATAATATCCTCTAGTTCCATCCACATCGTTGCAAACAGCAAGATTTTGTTTCTTTTGATGGCTGCATAGTATTCCATTGTATATATATACCACATCTTCTTTATCCAGTCATCTGTTGATGGACATCTAGGTTCTTTCCATAGTTTGGCTATTGTGGACATTGCTGCTATAAACATTCGGGTGCATGTTCCCCTGAGGATCACTACATTCGTATCTTTAGGGTAAATACCGTAGTGCAATTGCTGGGTCGTAGGGTAGCTCTATTTTGAACTTTTTGAGGAACCTCCATACTATTTTCCAGAGTGGCTGCACCAGCTTGCATTCCCACCAACAGTGTAAGAGCATTCCCCTTTCTCTGTATCCTCGCCAACATCTGTCATTTCCTGACTTGTTAATTCTAGCCATTCTGACTGGTGTGAAGTGGTATCTCACTGGTTTTGATTTGTGTTTCCCTGATGCCCAGTGATGTGGAGCACTTTCTCATGTGTCTTTTGGCCATCTGGATGTCTTCTTTGGAGAAATGTCTGTTCATGTCTTCTAGCAGAAGTTTCTAAAGGGATCTTCCAACCCTCTTTCTAGATCACTAGTAAAGTCTTTGGCAGTGTGGTAAGTGGGACTGTGGGGGCACGTGATGGTGGCAGCAGGGAGCCTTAAATAAGTGGAGTGTGAGAGACCAAAAGATGGGACAACCTGGATGGAAAAATAGCATCCAGGACCCCAGAGTGGGGCGGGAGAGGAGGGCAGTGCAGATGAGTTCTTTCAACAGTACAACTGACTACACGCACACTCCTTGGCCCTTGGGTGAAATCAGGTTAGAAGAAGTAGCATAGCAGCCCTGCAGGGCAAAGGAGTCACATGTTTGTAGAGATCCAGTGGAAGGTGGAGGAAGGACAGGGAATGGAAGGGCATGTTGCCAGGGTGCTGGTTGTCTGCATAAAGAAGTTCTTTCTCCGTTTCCTCAGCTTGGAATCCCGTTTTCTTCCCCAGTGAGTACCGCCATTCCCTGGCCCTTGAGGTGGCTCTGACGAGCGCTCCCCATCAGCACAGATCTGCAGAGGGGTAACTGAGAGCGGACTGACACCACCGGGAGCAGTCTGGAATTGACATTCTTCCTATCAGGTGCCCCAACCCTAAGAAATGATCCCATACGTGAAAAGTTGGCTCCCAGACTCCCAAGCTGGGTGCTGGATGGAGAACTTTCTAGGGCGAGGAGCGATGAAGCCCTCAAGTCTGGCTTCTCCCCTGACATCCACCTTCCCCTCCTGGAGCAGGGCTGAAGAGCCCCACCTGCCACCATGACGCCGGCCACAAGGGGCGCTGTTTGCGCTGTGACTCAAGCCCAAGGAGGGCAGATGGGAGTGAATTCATTAATCCTCAGCCTTGGGTGGCACTGTAAGCCCTCCCCTCCCTTTAAGAAGTGGCTCCTATAGAAGGAAAAACCTCCAGGACAAACAAAAACCAAACACCTACCTATAAGGGCACAGTGGCAGGAGAGGGGGCGTGATGCTTTGGGGCTCAGACCCTGTTGCTACCCTTTAATCATGACTTTGTGTAAGGCTGGCTAAGGGGCCCTCAGAGGTTGTGGATATCTTAGCAAAGGAGGTGCTTTTCATTCACTTGTTCGTTCATTCATTCAAAAAAATAAAAACTTCATATGTGCCCCAGCTCGCATACATCGGCAGACACCAGGGACGCGGAGATGCAAAGAACACAGCCCTCAGGGCACCTGGGTGGCTCAGTGGGTTAAAGCCTCTGCCTTCGGCTGAGGTCATGATCTCAGGGTCCTGGGATCGAGGCCCACATCGGGCTCCCCGCTCAGCCGGGAGCCTGCTTCCTCCTCTCTCTCTGCCTGCCTCTCACCTTACTTGTGATCTCTTTCTCTCTCTGTCAAATAAATAAATAAAATCTTA
This sequence comes from Ailurus styani, assembly GCA_002007465.1. Lineage (NCBI taxonomy): Eukaryota > Metazoa > Chordata > Mammalia > Carnivora > Ailuridae > Ailurus > Ailurus styani. Next base: position 29,080 of record LNAC01000220.1, read on the forward strand.
AAAAAAAAAAAAGAACATGGCCCTTAGCTCTCAGAGGCAGCAGAGCAGAGCGTCTAGAACTAAGCTGCTGTGTGGCCTTGACATGTTACTCGATGTCTCTGTGCATTGGTTTTTTTTAGTGATGAAATGAAGAATTTAATAGAATCTCCTACTGGAGATGGGAGGAACGCACGAATGAATGCATGAAAAAACAGGACAGTATCAGGCACTTAACATGGATTCAATAATGCTTATGCTATTATTATTATTATTATTATTATTATTATTATTATTACTATTACTGACACTTCAACAGCAATTCTTTCAGATTCCTGGGTATCAGAGTAAATTGAAAAAACACTCCATCTCTATAAGTGGTTTCCTCAAAAATCCGCGTACTGCCCCATTGTAGGGGCAGGTCCGGCACCCCCCAGCCCAGAACACGTGTGTGTCCTCACTCACGCAGCACCCACGCCCTTGTCCTGGTTTCCTGACAATGAGATGGAGCGACCCAGCCTGTCTTATCTTCTGCTCACCGTACCCACGATTTTCTGCACATGTGTCCCTAAAATCCCTAAAGCTCCTACCTGTGAGGATTTCAGCTGAGAAGGGGAGAGATCGCACTCCATCACCGTGGACCAGTCCAAGCTACGTAATAGAGGTGTGTGCAGAGCTTGAACAAAGAGAACCTCCTGGCCTGGGGCACAGGAGGCTTCTCTGAGCTCGAGGTCTTTGGATTTCACCAGATGCATAGGACAGGGGAGGTGTGAAGGGCTGGGCCGCCCAGAAGGGGAATTATAAATGTTTTCCCTTTCACATCTGTTCCTCCCTTTGTGTTCTCTGATTTAATAGATTTTTACCTGTTTTAATCACCTCCTCTTCACTCAATGGTGAAAGAGGGATTCCCATCCTAGGGTTATGGGGATGGCAGAGCATACAACCCCGGACGCCAGGTGGGTGAGACCAGCTGCAGTTTATCAAGCACATACACTCACAGCCTGGGCCAGGACATTATACACCAGGCTGGGCCACATGGTGGTTGCCTCTGGGGAGAGAATGAATAGCCCAGGGGCTCTGGGGACAGGCTTTATAGTAGCCGGAGGACAGAGCGCCCCCTGGTGGCCGCGGGGAATGTGATTGGCTTGTTTGAGTAATTCCACAGGCTGGTAGGGAACTGAGGACCACTACTCATTGTTCCCCTTGAAACGGAAGGTTGTTGAGCTCAGGCAACTTATCCCCAGGAGCAGAGTGGGGAGGGAAACTTACACTTAGAGCATCCTGATTTTACCAGATGTCAAGGCAGCTCATAATTGTCTTAGGCTTTACACCTGTTAAAAGCAAGACAACAAGCCCCAGATGGAGTCACTTATGCTAAGCCTTGCATTGTTCAACTGAGACATAGTTGTAGTTTTTGGCTTTTCCAGAAATATAATCTTAAACCAGTCAATCAGGAATCACTTGATCAACACAACTTAGGTCATCTGCCTGGTAGACTCCTAGCACCCCCTAAAGGAAGGTAACCAACCTACATTTTTTGCCTGGTATGATTTCCTTCTGCCTATGAAAGTCCTTCATTTGTATAGCTTCTTGGAACTCCCTTCTCTCTGCTGGATGGGGTGCTGCCCTCTTCACGAATCGTTGAATAAAACCAATAAGATCTTTATAATTCACTCGCTTGAATGTTGGTTGCTTTCTTCTGTACTTAACACAATTTCATTTTGCATCCAACTCTAATGTTCAGTTGATAACTTCTCTTGTGTGGAGTGCGAGAAATATGTCTAAGTTTGCTCTGGGTCTTCCTGCTCCAGCTGCTGGTCCCTGTGGACTTCTTCCTCAAGGGGTCACCCAGCCTGGTGAGCAAGACTGTCCAGGTTTCCACCCGACTCACCATGCCATTGTGGCACCGTCATACAGGGCACACCTTGCACCACCTGACCTCCTGGTCTTCTAATTCCACCTCCCCTCTATAGCTAGAGAGCTTTGGAAGAAGGAAATATGACGAAATCATTGTCTCATTGCTTCAGGAAAATCCAAACCCATTGTCTTTGCTTTGAGGCTCTTCGTAAACTGGTCCCTTCCTTCCTGCTTTGGCCCCCTTCTTTTTTCTCTTGTGCATTTTATCTGAGTCAACCACCATAAGCCACTTCCGGTTCCTAGAGGTGCACCTCCCACCTCTGGGTCTTTGCATGTGCTGGCCCCTTCGCTGGGCTACTGTTGTCCTAACACAAACTTGTCTTCCAGCTCTCAGGGAAGACCTCACTTCTTCCATCAGTGCCCTTGGCCATGGCCAAGCTTGGCTTGGATACCTTCTATGCACCCTTCGGTTAATCTAGCAGTAACTCTTCCTATGCCTTAGTATTTACGACTCTTCCCACTAGCCTGTCAGATCTTCGAGGACAGGGACTGCATCTTATCCTTGGTCCCATCATCCGGCACAGAGCAGGGTCCCTGGGAAGGCCTGAGTAAATCTCTCTGTTGACCAAATAATGGGCACCAGATGTAGGAATAGCGTAAGCCTCTCTCTGCAACTGAGGGTTTATCATGGACCTGATTCTGTTTCCTTAAAAAAAGAAAACTCTGTGAGGTGAATACTATTTTCATCCTCGTGTGATGGATGATGGTAAAACCACAGGCCCAAGGTCTTACCACCAGTAAAGAGGGGAGCCCATTTTTAAATCCAGGACATCTTGATTTCAGACACTTGCTTTTAACCACTGCTCAGTCCTGCCTCTGTGCAAACACAGAGCTGAATTTAGAAAGGATGGAGAAATAGAAAGTGGCGTGCCATTTAGTGTATTTCCTGCATAAGGTGTGTGCAGGAAGGGAGGGGGAGGGGCTGTGGAAAAGGCTGCCTGAAGTGGGTGCTGGGGCTGGCTGGCAACCATGGATGTTAATGGGGAAACCAATAAGCTCTCACCTGTCTCCTTAGAAAGATGGGCGCAGAGAGCGGGGCAGCCCGGGGCTGCCTCTGGAGGAAGGGTAGGATGAAGCTGTTGTGAAGAGTTTCCCCCTTGAGATGGACCTGGTGTCAGAGGAGTCTGGAGCATGGATTCTGGAAGTTTCTAGAGGAGACTTTGGAATTTCCACCTTAGCGAGCTTCAGGCTTTAATTGTGAGGTTTTGAAGCACAGCCCGAGAAGAAAAGCTATTACTTGAAGCCCATGTTTTATGAAACACAGATGTAATATTGATATTCAGAGCCACTTAAGGAGTAATTTTGTGCAGGTTTCCCAAGCGATTTATTGGACAGGTCTGGAGATTTGCAAAAATGGATTTTATTCTCTTCATATTTTGGTTCCTAATCCCCTTTTATGCCAAATACTTCACATTTCAATTTGGAATTTCAGAACCTATTTAAATAAATCACAAGAGCTTAATGGAAAATCAAAATCAAATTAAATAAATGGATTAACTGGGGCGCCTGGGTGGCTCAGTGGGTTAAAGCCTCTGCTTTCGGCTCAGGTCATGATCTCAGCGTCCTGGGATCGAGGCCCGCATCGGGCTCTCTGCTCAGCAGGGAGCCTGCTTCCCCCTCTCTCTCTGCCTGCCTCTGCCTACTTGTGATCTCTCTCCCTCTGTGAAATAAATAAATAAAATCTTTAAAAAAATAAATAAATAAATAAATAAATAAATGGATTAACTGTTCAGCTGCCAGGTTTTACTTCAGCCATTACAGGGTTAGGAGAAAAACCCACAGAGCAATTTATAGCCACCCCGTCTGCTCAGGGAGAGACCTCTAATCACCATAGCCTCCTGGGCATCCTTAACCCATCTCAAATGACACATGGAGAAAACATCTGTTCTTTGACAAATACCTACACAAGAACAATTCAAATCACAAGCCCAAATCAATACCAAACGTACATCCTGCTGCATTTTAAATAGAAATAGGAGATCTAGCAATGGAGAATTCATTGCAAGTCATTAAAGTTTATTTACCAAGCATAGAGCTCAGAAGGGAGTTAAATTCCTTGAAATGGAGAGAATGGTCTGTAATGCTGAGGAGTGAAGGAGGAGAGAGCCCGACAGGGAAGACACGTGTTTTCCTAAACTCATCCTTCTCTTGGGGGGTCCCTACGGCCCTCACACATCTTCAGGACCCCTTATTTCCTCTCCCTCCCCGTACCCTCCTTTTACCAGCTACATGGTTTTTCCACCCACTACTAGCATTGCTGGGCAAGGTTCCTGAAAAGACAAGTTGTTCCCATTTCCTAAAGTTTCCTTGACCTTGTATCTACCTATCCATCCTCCTTGTCTTTGCTTCTATATGCTAGAGACTGGTTTTAGTTGGTAACGTAGAAGCATTTTCTGCAGTAACAAACAACCCCAAGTTTTACTGGCTTAAGAAAACAAACGTTAATTTCTCATCTTGGGACTGTCGTTCGGCAGAGGATCAGCGTGTCTCACTTGAGCTTGGCTGGAGTCCACTGGACTCCACTAGGCTTCGTTCCAAGCCTCAGGTCAGATTCAAGTCTGCTCTGTGTTATTCATTTGGAGCCCCAGGCTGGTGGAGAAATGGCTCCCTGGGGCATTCTTTGCTGAAGGAGGATGGTAGGAATGCAAGACAGGGAGGGAACAGACACAGTGCCTGCTTGGGTCTCTTCTTAGTACTAGCATGCTACCATGCTTTACCGCATTCCACTGGTCAAAGTAAGTCATGTGGCCAAGCCCAAAGTCAAGAGCATGAGGATCTATACTCAATCTGGGAGAGTGGGCAAGAAGCATGAATATTGCCTGAATTATTGGGAGTATGGGAGGGTGTGGAGTGCAGGCATCTCTCCATCAAGTTTTATAAAGAAAAATCAAATATGGAGGCTCTGCCCTTATTTTTAGTGCTCCTGGTTAGTGCCTTAACTTCTCTGGAGAAAGAAGGCAGACTGAAATATACCTAGTCAACAGTGATCACTGCAATACTTAGAATCGATCATGTAACCACCACGTGCGTGGTACTTAATGTATATTCATGTGGTGAGCGCTCATTTTAGGCTTTGCAAACGATGCAACTGTCTATGTCTGCACTGAATTTCTGTTTCAGCATTCAATTTAGTGTTCCCATTCCAAAGGGTTGCAGAGACCTAATGTCAGTCACTTTGGGGGTGAAGCAGGTGGTGTGGGGCATTGTGTATCAGACCTGGCACGCTCCTGAGCATCCTTCTTCCCAGCTGGCCTCCAGTCAGTGATATGTGTGGCCCTGCCACTCTGCCAGTCTTCTCTGGTGAGACCTTTCAGGTGTGGCTCCCTCTCAGCCACTCCTCTGCCTTTTTTGGGAACATGGGAAATAGTCCCTTTGTTCCTTGATAGGCCACCCACTAATTTCTGCTTTACTGCTTCCCATCATGCTGGGCTCAAGGGACTTTGAGGCCTCCTGGACCTTGAACATTTTATACATGTTCTTGGGTCTTTAAAGTTAGTTGGGATTTCCTTTGGTCATCTTCCCTCCCTGGGCTTGGCCTGAAGATGGGGTCGAGACAGGGAAGAAGGCAGGGCTCTTTCTGGAAGCACGCTGCCATGACCAACTCTGGACTTCTATCATTTTCTCTTTGCTCTCAACCTACGGGCTTTGTCTAGGTTCATTTGAGCTGACCCAACTTCAGGGAGTCTTCCCAACTGTGTTGTTTAGGGTGTCATTTTATGCTCTGATTTCTTCACCTTTCTCACAGGTAGGGAAGTTAATTTTGAGACAGATGAAGTCACTGCCATCCCTCCCCCAGGTTAACCTGGCCCTATAGACACAGACACTTTTTAAGCAAAAATGCTCAAAATGGGAGATCTTTTGACATCTCAGTTCCAGTGAGAAGATTGCAATGACATGTGTAGGATCAAATCAAATAGCATTTCTAACTCAGGACCTTCTGTTGGGTGGTCGGAGATGCCTTCGTTGTTGGCACAAAGTGTCAAAGTTTCAAAATGGCGCATTTTCAGCTCTCGTTTCCAAGACTACAGAACCCAGTCCAGATGGAGAGAGTAAGAGGCGAAGTTCCTCCCCCCTCCCCACCCCTACACCTAGAACTTGATCAACAAGGGTCCAGGACGGGGGTGGACCGCACTTACTCAATCACTGCTCAGGCTTCGGGTTTGGAAAACAGGCTTTCGTCTCGGTGCTGAGAGAGCGTTGCTTACGCAGGGCATGATTCCTCCCGCTTTTGGAAAGGACCTGGGGAATGTAAGCAGACATTCCATCTTCTCTGATCTCTGTAACAGGGGGTGCTTCCTCCATCACAAGAGATTTTATTCCGTTGCCAAGCACGAGAAAAGAAACTTTTGTGACTCATAATGAAAGCCATGTTCACACACACACACACACGGGTTATCTGCACAAATGATTGACTTGGGCAAGACATCCCCTTCTCTTTATTCTCTGTTAAAACCACATAATATGCTGCTCTCTCACTCTTGGTTTCTCCCTCAGGTGTCATGAATTGTTGTGGTAGACCCAAATATTATTCTTGCAAGATAATATCACCAAGGAAAGAGAAAAAGCAGACAAGGTTTTTGTGGCGTAACTGTTCATCTTTTTTAGCCTCTGCCCACTTTGAAAGACGTTGGAAGTTAGGCCGCCCCCTGAAGGATGACTGTTTGCCTGTTACTTAGCTTCTATGAACCTCATAAAATGGGAATAATAGGAACATCGACTGGAGATGAATGGCGGGGGGGAGCCAAGCTGCTTATATGGTTCATCCCATTTGTCTTAAAAATCTATAAATAAACAACTTGCTGGAAGAAAATATACTAATGTGTTGATGGTCATTATCTCTGGGTTGTGAGATTATGGGCACATTTGAATTTCTCCTTTATATTACTCAGCTTAGTCTCATCTCTTGTTCACTAAACTTGTTCTGAAATGGCTTTTTCTATTTCCAGAATCACATGGATTCTCAAAGGACAGAGACTGCTGCCTTTAACAATGTTTTGTAATTGAGTTGTAGTCAATATACATATTTTTTTAAGTGTCCGGTCGGCTCTGACAGAAATTACAAAAAAGAGTTCAGCACACTTTTGAGCACTGGAAGTCCCTTAGAATAAGCAGATAAAGTGACTGTTTTGAGGGAACAGCATACATTCTGGTGTATAATTTCTGGCATATCACAAAATCAGTCATGGTACTTTGACCGGGTACAGTTGCCCATAGAAGGGAGGAAATGCTAGCTTACACCATTGTTCAATTTTTTTTTTTTTTACCTCCAGATCATTGTACTAGGTGAATATAATTTGACCAGTCATCTGGAAAGTTCCCGTATATGAAAAGTAAACATGTGTCTTAAAAAAAACCAGTTCATTGAATGCTTTAATATAAATCAAGTCTTTCTGCTTACATTAATAAAAAGAGGAACTAGATTGCCCTTGAAACTAAATTGAAAAAAAAAATGCGATTCTGAAGAATTTTCTCTGCTCTCAAATATAGAATATGAAAATCAAAGGTTATTGGCTTTCCTACACAGAAGGAGGTCTTTATTAATAAAACCTAAACATGCAGAGCTGCCAAATTGGGAGTGAATGTTTGCTTTTCAGAAGGTTTTACTTCATAGGTATTTTAAATAGGTGGATTCTTTACCTCAAAGTCACAGGGCAAGGTCATGGGTATCGAATTCTGTAACAGAATGGGAAACAGTAATTCAATCTGGCCCAGTCACATGTTTGAAAAACAGTGGGAAAGCTGTGGACAGTACAGATCAGAACCCCTCACAGTTTAGGACCCAAGTGAAGGTCATTGATCATTGTGCTTTTAGGCCCAGAATAGAAAGACTAACTGTCAGGTTCTCTTCAACACTTTGGAAATTTATGCTAGAACTGAGGCTGACTAGCTCATCATCCTGGTGATCTTGAAAAAAATATTGGTAGACCCAAATTAAACGAGAACTTGACTTGTTATAAACCTTCTCTCCTTGGGAACTAAAACACCGGTAGAAAGTACTAGAGGAGGTAGAATATCCATTTCTCTCCCTTCAGGGAGAGGGGACTCTGTCTTATCTTGTAGAGGTGCCTGGACACGATGACCCCGTCCAGTCTTTTTTCCAGTTCTGTGTTTCTGTGATGTCAGTGTTACTTCCTCTCCCAAAACCCCCCAGCAGTGGCCAAGTGTGAGAAGCCGCAACTGACAAGACCCGTGACGGTCTTCGTTAAGTTCTTCTTTTGGTTTCTCTGGTACGAGTCTGATGGCGGAGGAGTGGGAGGCCAGAGGTCTGCTTTGGGGCTGTGGTCTGAGGATGGTGGGCTCATCAATACCAAGATGCCACATCTGGAGGCCTGGTCGCCAAGCTCTGATGGCTTCCCTGTGCTCAAGAGTGTTGTGTGGGGGGAACCATGGATGCCTGACTTGTGTGGACTGGACTTCATCGAAGGCCGGATTCCACTTCCAGAGGTTTCATACAGATCACAGGGCCCTCGGAAGTCACCTGGGGGAACCAAAACGTTACTGAGACTCACTCTACCTCAGTATCCTCAATGAGCAGCGAGGGGTGGACCAGCGCTACCTCACAGGGCTAGGCAGATTAAACACAAAAGTAGATGTCAAGTTCCCAGCATAGCCTCCTGCACATAGTAAGTATCTGTTAATGGTAGCTTTTTTCTTTTTTTTACAAGACAATACCAGAGAATCTCATTATTTGGAATAACCAAATAATGTTTTTCTTTTTAAATTCAGTTTAGTATTATATAGACACTGCTAGCCTTAGGCAGTACTGATGGCTGTGGTTTGAGGTCCTAGTAAAAAAATTCCTCAGACGCTCCCACGTAAAGAAGTCTGGTAAAAAAAAAAAAAGTACCCTCCCAAGAACTGTTTATCAATAGGCAACGTTATCTGGCCTTGGGCCCCACTGCAGAAGTGTGGTAGGTAATTTGGGCAAGGGTCCCCTACCCTCACTGATTTTTCCGACCCCAGACCCACACCTGACCCGACTGGTTTGTCACTTGCTCCAAGGTGAAGGTGATATTCTTTCTACCCATTGTCATGGGCTCCATAGTGTAAAGCCTAATGGGGAGTAAACTCCATGTACTCAGTTAGTGAATGTTTGCTGAGTGAATGAGTCCATCCAGAATCAACCTACATCCTCAGTGCATATCTACCACCCAAATCAGCTCAGGTGTTACACCAGTTTTCGAATTATGGGCTAAAAATTAACATGAAGTCTATGATTATACCTTGTGGTACAGGAGATGTTCTAACTCATGAGACCGTCCCATTGGCTGAGTTTGGGAAAGAGGACTTCGCATTGGTGAGCTGGCCCTCACCAGTTAGGGGCCTCTGGCTGAAATTTCATGAAGCTTTGATAGACCTCTCATCAAATTTACAGGGAATTTTTATTTCCTCTGTCAAAGCATAAAACTCCATTCAGGGGAACTTCCTCATCAGTGGGTTAAGACCAAACCCAGCCTCTCGTGTGTTCCACATGGGAACCCATCAGAATGTCACCCAGCGTTTGTAAGTTTCCACCCGGTTTCCTGTCCCCCCCGCCGGCTGTACCTGTTTTCACTACCAGGAGCCCAGGCCTGACGTGGACAGCCATCAGCGTCACTAGTTCCCCTGCCAGGTGCCCAGAAGCAGGATTTTATTTATTTATTTATTTATTTGTTTTTGCTTCTGAACTTGTGCTTCTCTGGCCTTGATCCTGTTTCTGCACTGGCCTACCAAGTTCTCCAGTCCACCTGCCAATCACTTGCTTTCCCTCTATCTGGGTAGACAGCTTGGATTTCGTATCTCAACCAACAGAACTTGAACTTGAGTCCTAATTCTCCTTTCCTTTCTTTAACCCATGAACTTTATAGAGCAATTTTTATTTGTAGTTGTGCCTGTAAACGCAGATGCCTCCGGGAAGAGCATGTCATGAGTGAAGCTGGAGGGGTGTGTGGAAGTGGGGGGTGGAAACAACAAAGACCTTCAGTGGTTGATATTTTGCCTTCTCACTCTGGAGGACACACGGGTGCAGACCGCTAGCTCTCTGCCGTGACACAAATAGAGGTGTGAGATGCTACGTGGCTGCAGGAAGCCACCGCCGGGTTCAGAAGTGGGTGGGTGACGGGGAACTGGGGGACACATCGGCCTCTCATATGTGGAGAAAGGGTTCTTTACACACCAGTCGAACCAGTGTTCTCAGTCTTGTTTGTTCATATTCAAGAAGAGGCAAAAATCTGGATTTGCATATAAAACACCAGATTTTTTCACCACTGGCTGGCTGATTTTTATTTTATTTTATTTTTAATTTTATTTTCTAAAAGGTTTTATTTATTTATTTGACAGAGAGACACAGTGAGAGAGGGAATACAAGCAGGGGGAGTGGGAGAGGGAGAAGCAGGTGTCCACTGAGCAGGGAGCCCGATGCGGGGCTCGATCCCAGGACCTTGGGATCATGACCTGAGCCGAAGGCAGACGCTTAATGACTGAGCCACCCAGGTGTCCCTGGCTGGCTGATTTAAAAAAAAAAACAACAAAACCTTGTGCTGGTCAATTAAAATGGCCAGTGGGCTGTGTTCAGGCCTGCTGGCTACTGGTGGAAGGACTCTGGCTTACAGACACATTTTGTAAGTGGCAATTTTCTGACTACTTGGGGCATTATTGTCATTCTCCTTTTGTATCTGCACGAGGAAATGGAAGAGCCAGGATCTGAGCCCACATCTTCCGGCTCCAAGTCTGTGGGTCTTGCTGCCACAGTGGCTGACTCTTTTCCCCGTTGCTGAGGTTCTCAGCACACACCCTGACATGCTTGTGCTAGGATAGCAGAACCTTTGTTCTACTCTTGTGGACACTGTGTCTACTAGGCCCCTGGGCTGGGTCGAGAAGTCAGTGTTCTCCAGCGAAGCTCCCCCCAGCACAGCCGGAGCCTGGGGGGCCACACACGATGGCCTCAGGGCATCTCGTGTGTGCACCTGAAAGAGAGCAGTGGCTCCTGATCCAGTCCACTGCCTGCGAGCCATCAGGGGCAGGTTGATGGCACACTGAAGGTGGCCCGGGGCACACTCTTCCAGTGTGGTTTTGGGTCTCTCTCTTCACCTCGTTGGGCCTCAGATTCAGTTGGGACTGAATGCATGCTACAGAAAACCCAACTCAAGCAGGCGAAGGCAAACACTTGAAATGGTTGGTTCATGTAATTAAATAAAAATAGCGGGTGCATGAACAGTATTTCCAGAATTTTGGTCTCTTACGTCTCTCAGCTCTGCGCTCCTCCATTTTGGCTTCATTTCAAGGTGGCGAGAGGGCTCCCAAGCATTCCAGATCTACCACTTCCTGGATTCAAGCCCAGAGAAAAAGAAAAAGGTGGTCTTTCTCTCAACAGTGGCAGCTAGAGGCTTGTGGCGTATGACTGACTCCGTCTGTGTTGGGCACCCAACCCTGGGCTGGTCCCCATGGCCAGAGAAGGGCAATTCACAGAATTGTGTCCTGTGCCCTCCGCACCCAACACCTGTGAGCTGAACAGATGGGAGGAGTGGTCTCCTAAGGAAAATCAGGCCATGGCCACCTGAAGAACGGGTACTGGGTGTTAGACTTCACTAGTGATTTAATATGATTGCATAATAATAGAACGTTGACATTCTACCCAAAGTCAGAACGATACAGAAAGCTACACTCAGAGAAGCATCACCCCATGCCATAATGCTTTTACCCTCTCTCCCAGCCACGTTATTTTTTAATTTGTTCATCCTGTGCTTCTTTGGAGATACGTGTGCAAATCTTCTTGTTCTCCTTCTTTCTTACACAGAAGAGAGCAGGCTACGTATGCTCTTTCGCACTTTGCCTTTTTACTCATCTCTTTTGGAAATCACTCTGTATCAAATTGTATCAAAAAAGAGCCATAGAACTCTTCCTTATACCTTTCTTTTAAATATCTCAGCCCCTCATTATGTGTACATACCATATTTTTTTCAACCAATCTCCTGTGCTTCCAAAGCTTTGCAACTTTAAATAATGCTACAATGAATAACCTTGGGTACCTGTATTTTTATGTTGTTGGAGGTATATATTTGGGGCAAATTCTTAGAAGTGGAACTTCTGGGTGAAAGGATAAATGCATGCGGTGCTTTTTTAGATATCATTGGGCTCCCTTCCCTGGGGATGGCACCACATCACATTCCTACCAGCAATGGACCTGGGTGCCTGCTTCTCTAGCCTCTCCAATGACAAAATAACAACTGCTACTGTTAATAACAGGAAATACTGTGAAGCTCTTTTTTTTTTTAATTTTATTTTTATTCTTTGCCCAAGGGGTACAGGTCTGTGAATCATCAGGCTTACATCTTTCACGGCATTCACCATAGCACAAACACTCCCCAATGTACTGCGAAGCTCTTGAAAATTTTTTTTTGCTAATTTGATGGGTAAAAAATGATTTTTAATGTGGATTTAATTTGAATTGTTATTTGGAGTAAATTTGATCATATTTTTACATTTTTAGGGAGCAATTTTACATCTCTTTAATCAGTTGTTCCTTCATGTCTTCTGCCCCTTTTTCTACTGGATTTTTAAATCTTTTTTCCTCAATTTTTAGAAGTTTTTAAAATATTAGATACTGATTCTTTGTGATCAATGCTGCAAATGTTTTTTCTGCCAGTTTTCACCTGTGTTTTGACTATTTTAAAACTTAAAATTTTTTAAACATTTTCTGTAGTCAAATTTACCAGTCTCTCGTCTAGATTTTTAGTCATGTTAAAATTTTTTTCCTGCTCAGATTACATAAAAGCTCATCTTTGTTCTCTTCTGGTACCTGTGCAATTTCATTTTGCATCTAGATTTCCAATACCTTTGGCAATTATTCATGTGGATAGTGCAAGAAATAGATCTAGGGTGCCTGGGTGGCTCAGTTGGTTAAACGGTTGCCTTCAGCTCAGGTCATGACCCCAGGGTCCTGGGATTGAGCCCCACATCATGCTCTCTGCTCAGTGGGGAGTCTGCTTTTCCCTCTGCCTCTGCCTGCTGCTCATGCCTATTCTCTCTCTCTCTGGCAAAAATAAACAAAATATAAAAAAAAAAAGAAATAGATCTAATTTATATATATATATATTTATTTATAGATTTTATTTATTGTTTATTTGAAAAAGAGACAGAGCAGGAGCAGGGGAAGGGAGGAGAGAGAAGGACAAGCAAACTTCTTACTGAGTTCAGAGCCTTATTCAGGGCTGGATCCCAAGACCTGCAGATCATGATCTGAGCTGAAATCAGATGCTTAACTGACTAGGACACCAAGGTGCCCTGATCTAATTTTATTTTTTAAAAATAGACTGTCCAGTCAGCCTAATACCAGTTAGCCCCACTGATTTTAGAATATCACCTTTAATCACCTTTATTGCATTTATCATAACCCAGATTTTTATAAGTATTTGAGCCGATTTTTTGACTTCCTATTTTATTCTATTCATCTTGTCTTTTTAAAAAAATTTTATTTATTTATTTATTTGGGAGAGAGAGAGTGCTGCTTGTACGTCAAGGGAAGGGCAGAGGGAGACAAGTAGACTTCTCTGATGACCATGAAGCTAGACTTGTGTCTTGATCTCATGACCCTGAGATTAGAACCTGAGCGGAAATCTAGAGTTGGGTGCTTAATAGACTGAGCCACTGAGGTGGCCCTGATCTGTGTGTCTTTTTAGGTGTTGGTATTAGGTTGTTGTGATGATAAAGGCTTCATGGTGTGTATTAATATTTTACAGGACCATTCCTCTTTCATAGAAGATTTTTTTTTTTTAGAGGGAAGAGTTTGCAGAATATTTCCAGGTTGAAGGTGATGACCGTGTCGACAGATGAGTCAAGAAAGAGAGGGGAAAGTTCCATTGGAGAAGTCTGAAAAGAGACAGAGAATACAGGTTTAGGAAGTCAGTAGCTTTGTTGGTGAGAAGAATTCTCTTCTGATTTTATTTTCTAGTGAAATAAGGACTGAGGTCATCAGCTCAGAGTGGGGGAAGGGATGAAGAAGAGAAGGAGTCGTCTTGCAGAAGGCGGTTGCAGTGACTTGGGAATTAGGCAATGCAGAAAGCTCACGTGAAGCTGTGGTCTCGAACACCAGGCACCCGTCAGCACAGTTGTGTGTTTTTCTCTAGCCTCACACAATGGGTTGATCTTGGGAGCTGAGTGGGTGAGGAGTTGAATTTAAACAAAGTTGGGATTTAGCCAAACAGATATGACAAATGGAGAGAGGGGTTAAGTAGTAGTGGGAGCCTGGATGCAAGTGAGCAAAAGGATGGACCAGGGATCCAAGCTGGGTAAAAGGGAGATGAGGAAGGTGGTCGGGGGGAGGGGGCGTGGAATGGATTCAAGAAGATGGAAGTGGTCTAATAAATGTTGGGGTCTTTGGAAAGGGAGGTAATGATCCTGGGTAGTGATCTATGGTCTGATCTTGGGAATGGATGGATAAGACGTCAACCAGGATATAAAATCACCGGAAGGCCAGAATGTGAGGTAGGTTGTCTTTGCTGTTGTGATTGTGACAGAGAGACAGTGACCCAGATCCTGAAATCTTCATGAGTAAGGAACAGGGGTTGGGAGGCTGGAGATGATTGCAGTGAGAGGGGTAGTGGGAGGTGTCTCCGTGAGTCATTCCTCAGGGACCTACAGGATTGCAGCATGGGGAAGCTCTAGTGTCTATGACCCCTAGAAAATCTCCTCAGGATCCTCTTTCAGTCTGCTCCCCTGACAACCTTCCAGGGTTGGATTTAGCTGTGAAGTCTGACTCTAAGAGGCTTTCCTGAGAGATTTGTCTTTAAGTTCATAAAGCCTGCTGTTTCTTAAAACTCAGAGGGAATCAGGGAGGCTTGAGGGAGATGATGGAGAGCCAAGTGGGGGCACTTTCTGAAAGGCTGGCGTGAGTTCCATCAAAGGTCCTGGGATTCTTCTGCGGCGTAGACCAAGTGAGTGGAGATGCTACTTGTTGTCATACAGGAACTTAAGCTTAACCAACCGCTCAGAGTCAAATAGGCCAAACCCTGTGGAAACCAGGGGGAGCCCTGCCTGCAACAGGAGGCACTGTATACCCTTAGGTCAGCCTGTCTGGGCTCCAAAACTAAAGACTTAGCTCTTTATTCAAGAGTTCCTGGGGCGCCTGTGTAGCTCAATTGGTTAAGCAACTGCCTTCAGCTCAGGTCATGATTCCAGAGTCCTGGGATCGAGTTCCGCATCAGGCTCCCAGCTCCATGGGGAGTCTGCTTCTCCCTCTGACCTTCTCCCCTCTCATGCTCTCACTTGCTCTCTCTCTCTCTCAAATAAATTAAAAAAAAAAAAAAGAGTTCCTAAGTGCCCCAAACTACCCTCCTGCTTCAAGCTTCCTTTCCTATCCAGACTTCCTGAGACTCCCTAAGCATTTGAAGTTGCTCCTGAAGGATGACGTGTCCCAGCCAAGGGAACTAGACCTCAGCCCCCTTCAGAAGGACCAAAGCTGTAATGAGCTCTGGCTGAAGGGGTGACCCCAGTGTGGCTTCAGACATGGAGCTGAGCCTCACTCTACCTGAGGCCTGTTGACAAGAAGGGCCCCAGGCCTCCATGAGGAAAAAATAGATAATGTCTGAACAATTAACCTTTGCGGGAACAGGCATATCAATGGACTTAGGATGGGGTTCCTGTCTGACCACAGGGACACGTGAAAATGTAAGAACTGGATCTTTGTTAAGAAGTAAAGATGATGATCTGTGCCCAGTAAAGATGTTAGAAATAAAATTCAAATTGATGTTATTTTCAGTTATGTACAGTAATTTGGAAGGTGGTGTAAAGGTAGGAGGAAAGTGCACACTGGACTTGGGGGCCCCCAGGCTCATGCTCACATGGATCAGAGAAATCAGCTAAGAGCTCATGTCTACTCTCATGCGGTGTCCCAGGAGGTCTGTGTGTGGAGGAAGGGCAATGTCCTACCAGCTCTTACTCTCAGGTTGTGCTTTGCCAATGGCCTTGGGTTCCAAGGTTGACAGACGGAGCCTGGATTAGGGTAGAAAAGTGGGAGGTGTGAGGGTGGCTCTTTTGTTCAGAGAAAAATGGCGTCTCAGGATTCCTAGCCCTGAATCCCCATCCAAAAGAAATGCCTCAGATCTTGTAGGAACACACACATATCCACTCCTACATGGGTATATCCTCAAATCCACAAACTCAGAGCTGTGATTCTTCCCCCTCGGACAGAAGCAGCTGCATACCATCTATTCGTTTAGGTCCTGGGTAAGAAAGAAGAGACTCGTTATATAGAAAATGTATTTTGAATGGCATGCACCAAACTTAGTTAAAATGTACAGATCAGTGGAGATGCCCCTTGAGGAATAAAGACTCCCCAAATCCTCCATCTTCCATGGCTTTTTGGGGGTTATGTGCCTATATACAACACCCAGCCCTGGGCTTGGGAACAAGCCTGGGGGTCCTGGGTGGGAAGTTCTGCTCAGCTGGGGCACTCTCGGTCCTTCCTGACTCTGGCCTGGGGGCCCAGAGCCCTCAAGGTCAAGGGTCTGGCCCTGTTCCCAGCCTGATTTTCCTGTCCCAAACCCTGGTCTTGGCCCCTGCCACACACACACTGTCATGTTCCCTGATGCCAATCTGTCTCCTTGACCGCCCACCCCACAACATACACACGAATACACACACTGTTTGCCGAGTCCAGCTTGGACCAACTTACCGTATGTCAGTCCCTACTGAGATCTTGGCTTTTGCCCCCCAAACATCCCACCTCTCTTTTTCCTGGTTGGCAGACCTCCTTTTATTTATTTTTATTTATTTTTTANGGTCTTGGCCCCTGCCACACACACACTGTCATGTTCCCTGATGCCAATCTGTCTCCTTGACCTCCCACCCCACAACATACACACAAATACACACACTGTCTGCCGAGTCCATATTGGACCAACTTACCGTATTTCAGTCCCTACCGAGATCTTGGCTTTTGCCCCCCAAACATCCCACCTCTCTTTTTCCTGGTTGGCAGACCTCTTTTTAGAGATATACTTTCGGGCTCATGACCCCACACCGGTCTGTCTTTGGGATATGGACAGTTGAGTGTCTGATCATGTTTTGCTCTTTAGGTGAGGTCTCTTCTGTTCGTTGGGAGATGTGAGAAAGCCTGTAATTTAGTGACGTCGTACTGCTTTGTGCTCACATGGGCTACTGTGTATGTGTCNGAGATCATGACCTGAGCTGAAAGCAGAGGCTTTAACCCACTGAGCCACCCAGGTGCCCGGCAGACCTCCTTTTAGAGATATACTTTCGGGCTCATGACCCCACACTGGTCTGTCTTTGGGATATGGACAGTTGAGTGTCTGATCATGTTTTGCTCTTTAGGTGAGGTCTCTTCTGTTCGTTGGGAGATGTGAGAAAGCCTGTAATTTAGTGACGTCGTACTGCTTTGTGCTCACATGGGCTACTGTGTATGTGTCCGGGAGGAGCCCTCTTTAGCTTGTCTGCGTCTCTCTCATGTAAGTGACCACAGACAAATCTGAATGATCGCTTTTCTTTTGGCTCCATGCTCACTTGAGTTACCTAGAGGGCAGTTCTAGGGTAAGTTCTGTGGGGCCCTAAGGAAGTGTGGGCCATGGGGCCCCTTACTTGCAGAACAAAGGAGCAAGTGCAGATTCTGAAATCCCAGCCAGGGACCACGTTTAACTGTGGAAGAGAGTATTCAAAATTTGCAAAGTTCAAGGCATATGCTTACCATATCTAACTGTGGTCTTTTGGGTCAGGTCCAGCTGGGCACCAATTCCCTCAGGCACAGAAGCAGACATTTTAGTATCGCCTATGTGAATCATTGGAAGGATTAAATTGTGTGCCGTGCGTGCGTGTGTGTGTGTATGTGTGTGTGTGTATGTGTGTGTGGTGAGTACCACTCAGAAGTTACTTCTTTTCTCTTCCTAGTCCTAGTGGAATGTGCTTTCGGGGGGCACTGTTGACATATATTCTTTTTTTTTTTTAAGATTTTATTTATTTATTTGACAGAGAGAGAGAGATCACAAGTAGGCAGAGAGGCAGGCAGAGAGAGAGGAGGAAGCAGGCTTCCCTGCTGAGCAGAGAGCCAGATGCGGGACTCGATTCTAGGACCCTGAGATCATGACCTGAGCCGAAGGCAGAGGCTTTAAGCCACTGAGCCACCCAGGCACCCTTGACATATATTCTCTAAAGGAAAACCCTTGGGGTGCCTGGGTGGCTCAGTCAGTTAAGCGTCTGACTCGTGATTTCGGCTCAGGTCATGATCTAAGGTCGTGAGATCGAGCCCCGTGCCGGGCTCTTCGCTCAGGGGGAGTCTGCTCGAGAATCTCTCCCTCTGGCCCAGCCCACTCTCTCTCTCTCTCAGAATAAATAAATCTTAAAAAAAAAAAAAAGACAGCAAAACCCTTAAGAAACTTCGGATGCTTTTGTGTGTGAACCCCTTTGCTGGCATCTCTATCAGAGACGGACACTCTGACATATCAACTCTTCCTCTGACAGCTGCTCCCAGGTCTGTTCGGGTGGGGGAGACTTTTCCTGGCTTTCCACAGAACCATCATTTGCGCAGCATCCCTAGGGCTACACACAGCAAGGAAATGAGGGAAAGCAAGCAACATCTGGTGCTAAACAAATACCATCATCTTACAAATGAGTTGTCTCTGGGATAATGATTCTTGCATATGCAGAGCCCAGGGAAGCCAACACCAGGACCCGATCCTAGAGAATCAACGCCTGGAAGGCAGTCCGCAGACTTACTGATAGCTCTGCTGTGTCTACAGCTAAATTCCAGGAGAAAGCTAAATCTGGAAGAAAGAGCAGGTGCTAGTGTTCATAGATTTTCATCCCGCCAGATGGAAAGCCCACCTCTGACTCTGTGGTTTGAAGAGCAGAATTTGGCAGGCACAGAAGCATGAGAGTGGGTCAGTGTTCGCAGGGATGCCTAGTGGAGGGTGAGCTCATGCGAGCCCCGGGAACATATCCCACCTTGTTCCCTCACCCTGGCCGAGACCATTCCTGTTGCGTGTGTGTGTGCATGCGCGCCAGGGTATTTGGGAGCTCCTGAGACATTCTCCATCATCCTGCGGAATTATGTATGTAAATGACTAAGACAGATGCTTTATGCCTGGTCTGGTTCTTAAGGGGGTTATACCTGCAAAGAAGAAAAATGTTAATGAATCATTCAGTAACACTTAACTAACTTCAATCAGGCTGTGATGGAAATGGCCCCGGGGACAGATGGTGATGGAGAACTTTGTCTCTGGCATCCACTTGTTATGTCTTCTCTCCTCTTAGCATGATATTTCCTCTCTTACCTGAAATCCCAGGCCACCAAGGATCCTCTCTGTAATGTCCCAGACAAGCCTGCTGCCACCAGATGTTGCACACCACGACATGGAGAGGTTGCATGGGGACAGCCATAGAAACGTTCGGTTAGTTTTGCATGGTGTTCAGACAAAAATCTATTATTTGAAGCATTTAAGAGATTTTGTAAATATCTAAATTCTCAGCTTCTCTCTCTCTCATACATGTGTGTATGTGCATGCATGCATGTGTACACACATGCACGCACAAACCCTGAAGGATTTGGCAAGCCTTGGGTAATTTCATATTAGCGGCCATTGGCTGGAGCTGAGCAGTGGCTGCTCCTTTTAGATGGAAGGCTGTTGTTCAGTTTACCATAGTCCTCACTATTCCCTATTGCCTCATTCTCACTTAGTTCAAATTTATAGTCAGGCAACTGGCCCTTTTTATTCACTTGTACTTTCCTTCCTGGTCCTGTAGGTGTTTGTTTGAAGTTTCTGCTTTGGATCTTCTGAGCATTCTACCTCCTCACCTGTTTCCATACAAACTTCATCAACTTGTGTCCATTTCCCTAAGCTACCCTGTTTAAGTGACAACTGAACAAGCTCTGATTGGATCAGCAAACTCACAGAACAATATTAATGGTCCTTAATAGTTTGATAACTTTATCAGTTAACCTGGCCATGATAATATTGCTTAAAAACGAATCACAGAATCTTTTCGGGGATTCAGCAGAAGGCATTCACTTTGTTCAAGTGGTCTACTCAGTGGATGGTTAGCTGTTCCAGGTTGGGTTAGGCTGGAGAGGAGGGGGAGAATGGCTCTGTTCCACATTTCTTATCTTCTTCCTGGGACTTGTGGGCCAGTCTAGACATGTTCTTCTTACGGTGATAGCAGAGGTACGAGAGAGAGTGCAATGGCACACCTTGATTTCTGCCTCATTCTACCAGCCAACAAGTCATAAGATGAAACCCAAGATCAAGAGGTGGAGGACCATTCCCACCTACAGCTCAAGTGTATGACAAAGTTACAAGGCATATGTATAGAGACACGTTAACCCCTTGGCTATTGGGAGGTGATTGCTAGGCCCCTGGAATGCCCTTTTTGATAGGATTGTCTCTGTCAGCCTGGGGTCTTTGGCCACTGGACAAAAATGTTAACAATGTGATTTATGGCGGAAGCTTGTGGTGGAGGTAGTGAGTCCAGGCCAGCCCTGGAGGGACTGGGGACTAAAGGTGAGCCATACAGGTAGTACTCGATAGAACCCAGTAAAACCTCTGGACACCGAGGCTTGGGTGAGCTTCCCTGGATGGTAACATTCCATGCATACTGTTGCACATCATGGCTGGGAGTGGGGAATGCCTTCCATGGCTACACAGGGAAAGGAAGCTTGGAAGTTCTGCACTTGGATGCCTCCCAGACTTTGTCCAGAACCTCTTCCTGACTTTAATCTGCATCTTTTCCCTGTAATAAAACATAGCTATGAGTGTAAAGTTTACCAGTGAGTTCTGTGAGTCCTTCTAGTGAATTTTCAGAACAAAGTGTGGTTTGGGGAAGCCCCTTGAAGTTGAATTGGTGTCGGAGGTGAGGTGGCCATCTTGTGTGAGTGGTTCCCTAACTGTGCAGTTGGCCTCAACTCACAGCACAGAAATAAGAAGGGATGAAAATCAAAGCTAAGGGTGCCTGGGTGGCTCAGTGGGTTAAAGCCTCTACCTTCGGCTCAGGTCATGATCTCAGGGTCCTCGGATCGAGGCCCACATTGGGCTCCCAGCCTGCTGCTTCTTCTCTCTCTCTGCCTGCCTCTCTGCCTACTTGTGATCTCTCTCTCTCTGTCAAATAAATAAATAAAATCTTAAAAAAAAAAGAAAATCAAAGCTAATAATGCAAATTGACACAATATCCCTCTCAAGTACATCTTTATCCATTTATTTATTCATTCAGCAAACATTTATTGAGAACCTACTATATATATGTCTAATGCTATTCCAGGATCTGAAACTAAAAGAAATTCTTTTACTCTAATGGAGGAGACAAAATATAAAAAAGCAAACAAATATATGAGATCATGTCAGATTGTGAAACATGCAATGGAGAAAAATAAAGCATGGTTCAGGGGGTGGTGGGGGCGGCTCTATTTTCATAGGGTAGTTAAGAAGGACTCAAAGGGGCACCAGGGCGGCTCAGTCAGTTGAGCGTCTGACTCTTGGTCTTCACTCAGGTCATGATCTCAGGGTCCTGAGATCCAGCCCCATGTCAGGCTCTGTGCTCAGCAGGGAGTCTGCTTGTACCTCTCCCTCTACTCCCCCCCCACACTCTCTCCCTCTTTCACTCTCCCTCTCATTCTCTCTCTCATAAATAAATAAAATCTTAAAAAAAAAAAGGACTCCTAAAGTCCTGGAAAGGTGACATTTGAATAGACTTGGATGAAATGAAGGAAAAATTTGGGATGTGATTCAGGGCAAGAAAGTTCTAGAAGGATGGATGAGCAAGCCCAAAGACATAGGATGGAGGAGCACGTGAAGAAGGCACCCTATCAGAGATGTTACAGCAACACAAGGAATTCATCCAACAAAAAGTTTTCCTCCTGTGTCCTTGGAGGACTGTGTTGTACCTGAAGGCTTTTCTCCCAAGTGTCTCAAGTCAAGCCTGAGGCTAATTTCTGTGTTTCGTTTTCGTGCACCTTGCTTAGGCGTGTGATTTCTTCTGCACGGTCAAGACGGGGATCATCTCACCTGCCTCTTTCCTCCCTCGCAGAGGATGAGCAAATGTCTCCAGAGGCTTCTAGTTTCTCAGAGCGGGAGAAAAAAGAAAGCAAGAGAAGTACAGGAATACAAGTTATTTCTTCTTATTTTGTTCATTAAGTGAACAAATGAGCACATAGCTGGAAAGTACAGGGTGACTAAGAAGTAGCTCAAAGGGAAAAACCTAATGGGGGAATTTTATTAAAAGACATTATTTACATATCCACAGTTTGGGCTTCCCTCTCAGCCTCTCTGTGGTTCTCAAAACCCCGGGGGCAGTGGGGGGGGGAGGGGTGGCGGGGCAGGTGCCGATGCCAGAAAAGAAATGAGTTGTGCAGGGTGTGCGCAAAGGTCCTTTGGGCTTGAGGGAAGGACCGTGGGGCCAGCTGAGAAGAGCTCCCCACACAGGGCTGTGTTGGGGGCTGAGATTCAGAAGGTGTTTACCACAAACCTTGCCTCCTGACAGGGCTCAGTAGTTGGTAGCTGCTGTGGTAGAGTTGTTGGCGGAATTAGTTCAATTGTATTCCTTTCTCTCAAAAGCACTTCTCTGGAAAGGTTCAGAAGGCACCCTTGGGGCAAAGGGGAACCCCGTCTTCCCTTTTTGTAGGACTTCCTCATCTACCAGGTCTGTCACCCGAGGGCGAGAGACTGGAGAGACAGATGGGTGCGCAGCGGATTCACGCTGCTCTTTGCCCCCCATCAACCAGCAGCAGTCACCAGACAAGCTTCTCCTACTCGATCTCAAGTGTCTTTTGAAAATTTGTGATCTGCTTAGCGTTTGAGAGGTACCCGGAGGCTACACCACAACTGTGCTCCCAGCCCCTCCTGCAGGACTTTTCCTTAAAGGGTATGCCTTCCTCTCAGTTCCTTTTTCTCCTTATCCAGTCTGTGCTTTCCCTGAATGCTCTTCTCACTAGTTCCTTCCCTCCTTGTAGAGCTGCCCTCGATCCCTGTACGCCACCCCACTCGCCCCCAGCCTCAGGGTTTCAGAGAGATATGATGCAGAATTGAGAGACCAAGCAAGGTCCACCTTAAGAAGTCGTGTCCTCCCGCCTCAGCTTCTTGAGAACAATCTTTTGTCTACACAACTTTCATGCTGCTTAGTAAATGTTTAACGGTGAGCTACAATTTTGTCCTGGCCTTGCCCATTTCCCCATGTCCCTGCCCTGGAAGGGGTAGGTGAGAAGAATGCATGGAACATTCTAGAACTTTCTCCTTCGGGTCTCCAATTTCTGACCAGACTCTCCAACGTCTGAGTTCCAAATGTCATGCCATGCTTTTACTGGCATGCTCTCTGAGAGAAATGAAATAACAGAGCTTGCAGGCCTGACGTAAGGAGTAAGGAGAAAGGAAGCTTTGAGGGTCCGCAGAAATGGCGAAGGGCACAGGCTGTCTTTGTTTTCTGCCCACAATTAAGGAATGCCTGCCAATGGCAGTGAGGACATGTAACCACAATGTCTTCTAATGATTTAGGGTTTTCTCTTTTTAAAGTAACAGAACAGAAAGATGTGAAGGGGACAGCTAGTGGTTTCAGGAAGACGATAAGCACTTTGCGTTCACTTTCTTTTCTGTCTCCAGCCAAAGTGGAGATCAACCTGCTTATAAACTTGCTCACTTGCTCAAAGAAAACTCCGAGCTCGTGCTTGGAGCTGTTGCTTTCCCACATTCACTGCTACTTCAGATCCACGCTGTGGGGCACCCTAGTTTTTCAGTGGGACGTGGCCAGTAGTTAACCTGAGAATGTTTCACAGGAAATGGCCCTCTCAGAAAAACGTTCATGCCTCAGTACGAGGGGCTATGGAGAAGATGAGGAAGAGTAAGTGTGAAAATATACTCGGGTACTTCAGTGGGTTAAGAGGGAGTTGCTGTGAAGCCACATTGTTAGGTTATTAAATAACGGGTTGGGTACTTCTATTTTTAACAATATGGTTTTCTGTGTAATGAAAAAAAACCCTTTTGCAAATTTCTAGAACTAAGGAATAAAGTTTAAGCGATGTCTAGATGTACGTGTGAGAGAGAAAAGGCAATCGAGACGGGCAGAATGAAGAAAGTTTATGAACCCGCATGAGCTGCTCTGGGGGCAGGGGTGGGGGGTGAGGGAGAGGGAGGTACAGGCAGGGGAGGAGCCGTAGTCCAGGTTTGGGAATTGGCTTTGGGATCAAGGAGCTTAGGTTTTAAGGACCAGCAGGCACGCAAGAGGCACCTGGGTCCCAGGAGAGGAGAGAGGCAAAACTGGGCCCCCCTACCCCTGCCCCCCAGTAGAAGGATGAATTGAAAGCAGCTGCCTGCTCACATGCAAAATAACAAGGAAGCTTTAGTTTTTTTTTTAAACAAGAGCCTCCCCTTAAAATTCATAATCATAGAGATGCCCTCACATGAATATGATATTTAAATTTATATTACTAGAATGGTCTAGCACACACCCTACCGAGAAATTAATAGGAAATGCTGTCACAGGGGAGTAACGCCTTTAGGGCCCCTGTTTAAAACAAACATGAAATCTCTGGGAGTCCACACCCTCCACCCAGAGCTTCCAGGACTCCCCTATGTGAAGTCATAACTAGAGATTAATTTACAACTAAAAATTACAAAACACAGCAGAAAAACAATCCATAAAAACAGGAGTTAGCAAACCCACACAAAAATCAATATTAAAGAACTTCAGATAATATAATTGTCAGGTAGATTATTAAATAAACATGCCTGGGGTGCCTGGGTGGCTCAGTCAGTTAAAAGTCTGCCTTTGGCTCGGCTCAGGTTTCTGGGATCGAGCCCTGCATCGGGTTCCTGCTCAGCGGGGAGTCTGATTCTCCCTCTGCCTCTGCCTGTTGTTCCGCCCGGTTGTGCTCACTCTGTGTCAAATAAATAAATTCAAAATCAATAAATAAACATGCCTAAAATTATGAAAGTGACAAAAAAGTAACAAAGAACACTATAAAAGAGTAAGACACCATCAAAGAAGACCAGACTTGAGTAAGAAATCGACTGTAACTTCAGAAATTTAAAAAAATATATAATTAAAAATTTAATATGTTAAACTGAAGATTACGTATCACTGAATAAATTGCTCGTAGATGGAAGATTGGTTTGAGGAATGTTCAGAGGTCTGCACAGAGAAATGAAGAGGGGTGACACGTGGAGGAAGGGCGTACTGATAGTGCAGTGGGAGGGTCCAACACACATCTATCTGTCAGGTGTTCCAGAAGGAAACAGCAGAGCGAATGGAGATCAGGCAATAGTCCAAGAGAATGAAAGAGAATTTTGAAGAACTAATGAAAGCTGTAATCCCTCACAGGTTAAAGAATACTACATTCTCTACCAGGTACAACAATGCCAAATAGATTTTAGAAGCATTTGTAGATAGAAAACCCACTGCCTAAAAAGGAATGAGTATCAGATTGTCCAGAACTTTGCAGCACCAACAACAGAAGCCAGAGGACAATGGGATGATATGTTCAAAGCCCTAGGAGAAAACAATAACCCCTCTTACATTACAACTAAATTATCATTTAAGAATAGGGGCAAAAGAAACATTTTCAGACCAATAAAATGAAGAGTGTTTACTGCTAACAGGTTTTTGCTGCAAGAATTACTCAAGAATATACTGCAGAAGAAAATGACCCTAAAAAGCAGCAGTGAGACTTACGATATTAGATAGATTTGGACAAATATTTAATATAAAAAAAAGACTAACTAGGGAGTAGGGAAACAGGGCAGAATGAAGGTTCTGGTCACACCAGTACTCAAAATGGGCAGGGAATGGGCAGAAGTCAGGCATTTAAACATTTTAGGGAGAAGTGGGGCAATATTGGTTAAATTTAGACTTTATTAAATCAACTATGTTTATTAAAATTATGTAAAGGTAACATGTCAGATGAGAAATTGTATGTATAACTTTTTTTTTTTTTTAAGAGCAAGAACGGGCTTGTGTGAGCAGTGGGGAGGGGCAGAGGGAGAGAGACAATCTTAGCCTGGGGCTTGATCTCATGGATCCCGAGATCATGACCTGAGCCGAAAGCACGAATCACACGCTTAACCAACCGAGCCACCCAGGCACACCTATATCTTTCAAACCAGTTGAGAGAACACCATTGAATACAAAGTAATTGGTCAATATTAAACAGATGCAAGAAAGGAAAAAAAAAGAATCAGATGGAAAGCAGGTTAAGTATACAACATGAAATCAGATGACTGAACTAGATTCAATACAGAAGTTCAGACAAATGTAAAATTAAACTCTGAATTAGAAAGACAGTTGTCAGTTGTATTGGATTAGAAAAATTTAACTATATGCTTTAAAAAAGACATTTAGAACTTAAAGGCAAAGAAATAGTGAATTCACTGTTATTTATTTAAAAAATTAAATAAAATAAAACTATAAAAAAATACTAGCCCAAAGAAAGTGGTGTTGTCGTAATAGGAGTAGACAAAATTCTTTGAAGCCTAAAAGGGCTATTAGGGGAGAAAAGGTCACAAAATAAGGACTTTTAGCAAGCAGCACTGGAAAACTGGTTATCCATATGGAAAAAATAAGTTAAATCTCTACATCAAACCATATTTAAGTGGATTAAAGACCTGCTTAAGAAAAAGCATGACTTAAAAAGTTCTGAAAGAAAATGAAGGAGGATGTTGTTCTGTTCTCAGGGTAGGAAAAGATTTCTTAAACACAGCACCAGAAGCACAAAACATAAATGAAAACATCCATACATTTGACTACATTAGATTACTTTTTTAAAGCCCTTCTTCTACAGTAAAGACATCATAAACAAAGTAAAAAACACAAATCTTTCACAGATCTTTGACTTGGAAAAGATATTTGGCATGCATGTAACCAAGACAGGATTTGGTCCAGAATTTATAAACAGCTCCAATGGAAAAAGCCAAATGATATCATGGGCAATCCTCAAAAGACAACACCCAGTGGTTTCAAAACATAAGAAAAGACATTCCTCTCTCCTGTGATCAGTGTCATGTAAATTAAACAAAAAGGATCTGATATTTCACGCTCATTAGATTGGCGAAAATGAAAAAAAAAAATCTGATGATGCCGAGTCCCGCTGAAGAGAGTATAAATGGGCACGTGTATTTTGGAGAACACGGTGTCAATGTCTAATAAGGTGGTGGGATTGCTTGGCCAGAGGATTTGACCATGTCCAGCTTCAGGCAACATCGTTTATCACAGTGACAAGTTGGAAAAAAGTTTAAATGCTCGGGTATGGGGACTAGCAAGGCACAGATGTTTTATTAAGAATATATTGCATACAGATGTGTTAGATACTTTTATTTTCTGTATTTGTATGCCTACAAATTTCCTAATTAAAAAATTAGGTTGGCCAGGGTTTGGGTGAAAGGCACTTACCCTGTCAATTGCTATAACCACTTCCAAGGGCAAGGTGGAAGTTTGACAACCATTTATGTTGGCAAGAGTGTTGGGAAATAGGCACCCTGTATACACTGCAGGTGGGAATACAGATTGAGAACACCTCCGCAAGGCTAATTTTGGCAGTATTTAACAAAATTGCAAATTTCTTTTGATTTAGGACCATTTCCTCTAGGTATTCATTCAAAGAAAAAGAGCAATGTTAGAGCAAAGGTTTCTCTCCAAGAAGTTCATCATAGCAATCACAGCACCGTTTGTAATGTTAATAATAAAGAAGCCATCTACCGCCACTAAAGATAGTCTATGGACTGTAACATTAGACCGATCATGTCTCACCTGATCTTATTGGCTCTAATTTATGATGGAACCACCTGATGGAATATTCTGCAGCCACCAACATGACGCTGTTGCAACTTTTTAGTGCTGTGGAAACTCTTGCAAAATATTAAGCTAAAAGAAAGTAGGTTACAAAACACTGTGTAGAGTGTCCCATTAAAAATATCTATGTATGCAGCCACTCTGGAAAACAGTATGGCGATTCCTCAAAAAGTTGAAAATGGAGTTACCCTACGACCCAGCAATCGCACTACTGGGTATTTACCCTAAAGATACAAAGGTAGTGATCCTCAGGGGCACATGCACCCGAATGTTTATAGCAGCAATGTCCACAATAGCCAAACTATGGAAAGAACCTAGATATCCATCAACAGATGAATGGATAAAGAAGATGTGGTATATATATACAATGGAATACTATGCAGCTATCAAAAGAAACGAAATCTTGCCGTTTGCAACGACGTGGATGGAACTAGAGGGTATTATGCTGAGCGAAATAAGAATCAGAGAAAGATAATTATATGATTTCTCTGATATGAGGAACTTGAGAGTCAGGGTGGGGGGTCGTGGGGGGTAGGGGGGGAAAATAATGAAACAAGATGGGATGGTGAAGGAGACAAACCATAAGAGACTCCTAATCTCACAAAACAAACCGCGGGTTCCTGGGGGGTGGGAGGGTAGGGATAGGGTGGATGGGTTATCGACACTGGGGAGGGTTTGTGCTTTGGTGAATGCTGTGAAAGATGTAAGCCGGATGATTCACAGACCTGTATCCTGGGGCAAAGAATAAAAAAAAAATTAAAAAAAATCTATGTATGGGGGCCACCTGGCTGGCTCAGCGGGTTAAAGCCTCTGCCTTCGGCTCAGGTCATGATCTCAGGATCCTGGGATCGAG
>LNAC01000220.1:59269-149374 GCA_002007465.1 Ailurus styani
GGGCTGGCCGCCCCACGCGGCCGCCGCGCGCCGGGGATTCCCCGAGGCCGGCGCCGGGGGAAGTCCCTGTGCGGCGGCTATAAGGGAGCGGCGCCGCGGAGCGCGCCCCGGCGGCAGTCCCCAGCCATGTCGCGCGGCCTCCGGCTCCTGCTCCTGAGCTGCGGTAGGGCCCCAGACGCCTGTCGCGCCCCCCACCCCTCCCGGCGATACCCCCTCTTCCCGCTGGCTCACGCCGCTCTCTCTGTCCCTCTCGCAGTCTGCAGCCTGGCGCCCGCGACGCGGGAGGTGAAGGTGGCTTGTTCCGAGGCGGTGGACTTGCCGTGCACCGTCCACATGGACCCGCAGGGCCCCTACAGAGTCTTCTGGGCCAAGGTAAGCGCGGCGACGCCCGCGGCAGGAGCTCGGTGGCTCCGCCAGCAGCGGGGGGACGGCCTGGGGCTGGCGACTCTGCGTGGCCCTGGCCCGGGCTCCGGCTCCAAGTCCCGGGTCTTTCCGCACGCCTCCCTTAACCCCCTACCCCCTGCGTCTTGATACTGGGCGACTGGATTAGATTAGATTTTTGCTCCCCAAGAACCTAATCCTCTACCTGCCCCTAAAGGTGGCCTGAGATGAACTATCCAAATAAGCCGCTTTGGAAGCGCAGAGACCCTCTTATTTGGATGAATTCTGGAGGCCACCTGTGGTTGTGGCCAGGAGGCCACGAAGAAGGCAGATTTGGACATGGGACAGGAGGCCTGTCCTCAGCTTTCTGATTTCTGGTGCCTGGGGACTGTGATGCCCAGGATTTGGGGGCAGGGAGGGCAGGAATAGGCACTTGGAGAGGAAGGACTAAGCGATCGTCCTGTCCCGTGTGATCTCGGCTTGTTTCCCAGGTGGGTGTTGTCTGTCAGCCATCCCCTTGCCGGGTTCCCTTGGCCCCTCGCTGGTCCTGCTGCTTGGCCCACCCGCAGGCAGTCCTGAGAGGCTGGAGGCACAGCAAGGGGGGCGGCTGGGAGGGGGCCGGCCCCACAGTAAGAGAAGTGAGCTGCTCTGGGCCGTGTTTTAAGGATATCTCTCAAATGGAACATTTTCAGATGCGAAGAGCGCAGTTCTGGCGGTCTTTGCCAAACCAAGCAGTCCCTGGTCTTTTGCTCACCTGTGTTCATGAGGTTAGGGCTGCAAGAGCACCTCTAGTTTGAGCCAAGTGCATGTGATATCCTAACCTTACTCCGGGGCTCTGATTGAACGTCTGACCTTAGAGGAAATCTCTGCATTTGCTGCTTTCCACAGAGAGCAGGGCTTTTCTTCTGCCCTCCAAAAAAGATGCTGTAAGAACCTGCAGCTGCATCAGGCCAGTTAGCCAGGCAGCACGGGACAGCCGTGTGTGTGTGTGTGTGTGTGTGTGTGTGTGTGTGTGTGTGTGTGTGTCCTCTCCTAACCAGATGGTCAGTTTCCCCAGACAGTGGTGTAGCATTGCATTTGTGTATTCTGCACAACACCTAGTGGGTGCCCTCTTAATTGCGAAGGTGCTTAGTGAATTCAGGCTGGCTCTCGGTGAATTCTGGGCACCTGCTATGTTGCTGCTGCCTTGGAGCACCATATCCTGTAGGAAAGTAGGTTTGTGACTATTCCTACTTCGTGTCCACTTTATTCACAGTGGAATCAGAGAACGTAGCAATTCCAAAATTGTTCTTGTAGTAAAAACAATAGCACTTAAACAGAAATATTGTAAAAACACAATTATTTGAGTGCTCACTCTATGCCAGCCTCTGAGGTAAATCTTGACCTACGTTATCTGTTTCAGTCCTTCCAATGGACTTAAGAGATCAGTCCTTGCACTACTGTTCCCATTTTACAGATGAGGAATCTGAGTCTCAGGGCATGAAGGAATCCCTGCTCACTGTTACCCAGCTGATTAGGGGAGGAGGGTGGGATTTGAACCAAGCCATCTGATTCCACAGCCTAAGTTCTCAGAGGCCTATCTTGATGTCTCTATTTTCTACCTCAGTAACTTAAGGTAAAGAAAATAAATTTGTCCTTCATCTAGCCAGGCGGGGACTTGGTTATCTTAAAGAAAGTTGGGGGTGGGGGGAGAGACATGAAACCACGATCCCTTCCCAAGACGAATTTAAAAAAGAAAATAATATTAATATCCCCAGGGGAGTAATTAAAAAGTACTCATGAAACAAGTAGATGGGGTTTCAGACTGTAAAATTCCAACAGTTGTCAAGGTGAATCTTCCTGCACAAGGCCATTTGGAATGTTGCAGTAAACCATAGCAATTAACCTTTGCCTTCTCCTTGGATGTCAGCTGATGATGTAATTCTGTAATGTACATGCTTGTTTATTGAACACTGTTCTTGTGTGATTTACCCTGAAGGTCTTTCAAAACTCTGTTGAAAAGAAAAAAGACAGTGGTTTCTTGGCATTTTCTTTTTTTTCTGTTGGTTCATGGAATAGGGTCATTGCAAAATCATGACATAGTTATTTTTTTTTTTAAAAAGAAGTTAATAGTGATCAGGTCGTGCTGGATAGGGGAGCTTTGTGATGCCAATAAACTATTCAGACCCCTTGAAAACGAAATGCATTGTTCCTTCAAGTGCTTTTTAACAGGTCTCAGCATGTTCTGTAGATATTTATCCTTTTCCAGCCCAGTAATTATACTTTTGTGCCGATTTGTGTTTGTATAACAAAAGTGGATAGAGTATTCTGGAAATCAGGTCAGCAGTGAAATGCTGAAATACTTGGTTTAGCAGAAGTTTGAGCATCTTGTCATTTTCTGCATACCACTTTCTTGTAAAATGTTTCAGTGGAACGAAGAGGTGGCTATAAGAGGAGAACTTTAAGCCTGATAACCACAGTCAGCCTCGCTCACGTCACCTCCCTCATCATCACTAGGGTGGCTTGTCAGACCTCTTTGCACAGTTGTGGGCTGTGAGCTGGACAAGGGAAGCAGAAAGTCCCTTGGAGTTTCTTTTGTTGTTGTTGGTTTTTTTTGTTTGTTTGTTTTATTTTTACCACCCACCAGATTGATTCACATTCTCATAGGACTTCTGCATATCACAATTATGGTTATAATGACTCACAATTTAAAATTCCGTGTACCACTCAGTTCTCCCCCACCATAGGGCATCCTGCCACTGTCCAGTTGGCAGTGATTACTTGTCATTACCAAAGGACCCATGTAAACCATGTGTTTGTTATCATGTGCCTTTTAGGGAAAGACCCAAAACAGAGGGCATCTAATTAGTGTTTGTAACATTAGGGCAAGTGGGAGAAGAAACAGTGTCCATTTTATCTTCTGTTTCAAAGACACGGTGTGAGGGAGCTAAGGGAGGCTTAATACAGACATGCACAGGGGGTCATAGTGGGAGCCAGGAGTGGGCAGAGATAGCCCAATTCCTGTTAACCCACACTTATTTCCCATAGACCAGTGTCTTTCTAACTGGGATCCATCAACGGGTCCTCCTCTCATCCTTTCCTGCATGTACCTGTTGGGCACGGTGGATGATTGAGAAGAAATAGAAATGTGACTTCACATATCCATTACACTAGTAGCTAAACTCAGCCGTTACAATTGTGAATTGACTGTGGTTGTTTAGGGAGGTCTTTTGAGAAATTATGCAAGCCCAACTTTGGTCCAGCACGCTCTCCCACTGGCAGCAAGCGTCTTGCCTCAGAGGGCACGGCACCATCCCACGTCTGCCAGGAGTAAGCTCGTCCATTAAAGGGTTGCTCCTGGGCTTCATGCTGAGCAAAAGTGGGCTCACAATCTCTTTATGAAGCTGCACTAGGTTTGGAGGGAGATGATGATACTGGAAGGCGTGTTTGAGCACAGTGGTGTTCACTGCTAATAATAACAAGTGGCTATTTATCAGAGAGGTGTGCTGCCATCTTGTAGCATGCTAGGAGCCCCGATAGCCCATGCTGATGCATAACGAAAGAGGATATATAGTGTCAACCTAGGATGACATTGCGGGGGTGAGGACAGAGACGCGTCACAAGACAAATGCCCTTTTCAGATTATTTCCAACGGAAGGGGGAAAGAGGAAGTAAGACTGATTTCAGAGGTCAGCCTTGATTTTGTGATAGTGAGAAGAGCCCCCACCGGGGGCAGATCCTGGGCTATCCCCAGGCCCAACAGAGCTGGCAGAGAGCAGGTTAATGGCTTGCGGGAGGCGACTTCGAAAGTTCAAGGATACTTTTGAAGTTCAAGGCCCATGCAGATCTTGCTTGTCCTTGATCTGTTATGAGGCTGTCTTCCGTGTATGTTGCGAATCTCCTCTTCAGTGCGGTTGTATTTTCTGTCTCAACTATCTTGTGCGATGACGCACCACAAAGCAAGAAGCCTGCGAAAGCAGAATCCCTCAGTAGGGGCTGGAGTTGATGAACTGTCTGGGCAGATGTAACCTACAAGCGCTGATAAACCTGTGAAGGAGCCAGTGTGTGCCACTCACTAGACTTCCTTGATTCTAGAATTGTATCTGCTGTGAGATAGAGTTAAGAGCACGTTTTTAGGAGAGAAAGGAGACATTCCTATCTTAAACGGAGTAGCCCTGAAACATTGAAATTTGAAACGATGCATGTGTTAGCACCAAAGGAAAGTCCTACCATCCACATTAGCGTCTACTTGTCCTGGTTGAATCACTTTTATGGGCGTTACCTTAGGTCAAACCATGAAGGACGTAAAGTTGGTTTTCAGAGGTGTCTTGTATTTACACTTGCATTAGTCAATATTTCTAAAGTCCCAAATGTGTTCCAAGTCCTGGGCCTCGTGCTGGCCATCTTAAAATCAACAGGGCGCTTTTGCCAGAGGATTGTCTTGACCAAAGCTGTGGAAAAGGAACCCACAAGCATTTTGGGGAACTAGTGGGGTGACCAGTGATCTGGAAGGGAGAATTGTGCAGGAGAGATGTTACAGAGATGTTACAGAGAAGGCTGGGACCAGGTGGTGAGGACCCTTGAATGCCCAACTATAGTGGCTTGAACTCCTTTGGCAGCAAGGAGTCATTGAGAGTTTTTAAGCAAAGAGGATGACCTAATGACACATATTTGTAAAGAGGAGCATATTTCTCGTGGTGAAAGACACACTCTGATTCATCCGGGAAGATGAATCCCAGGGGGAGGCCTTGTTCTCTCACTGTAACAAAATCCAATCAGGTCAAGTCAGCCAAGACCTCAGCACATTTCTGAGATTTACCTTCCCTTCTCTCTTGGCCACCTGCTATGTCCCCATGGTTCTATAAATGAGTGGACAACACAGCACATGGCTGCCTCAGGGGGCCCTAGAAGTCTCAGCCGGCTGAGCCCAGGCCATCACTGAGATTTTGGAGACGGTGACAAATCAGAGCAAAGTTGCTCCAGTCTTACAGGGTGCAAGAGTGTAAGGAGGAAGAAGGCAGCTGGGGGTTAAACAGAAAGAAATCAAACCCCTGTTTTCCATGAACAAAAGGGGGAACCTAGGTCATGTGAGAAACAGCATTATCTTACTTCTGTATTTGGTTATGTCACTACACAAAGAAGAGGAAGTTAGGAAAAGGTCTCCGTGATGTAAGGGAAGGTCTAGCATAGAACAGGGCTGAAAAGAGATTCATTACCTAAAAAAGGGTTTCTTCATCTAAAATTGTTTGCATAATCTTCAGACTTGGGAGCCCAAGACTTATGTCTGTCACCTGGTGTTTTGTGGAACTCCAACTAGTCTACTGCGTGTTCTTGTCCCAGATCTCTAGGAGATGATAGATCCCAGAAGAGGGAGTAGTCGGTTCGGATTCCAGGTCTGGGTGGGAAAGCCCTTGAGAAAAGCAGGATGCCTGTTGCCATAAGCAATTCATATCAGACAGTGTGGGCCAGTTCTGGGGCACAAGGGCTCTGAATCAGATTGGGTCTGGAGGAGAGGCGAGCGTGTGAGTCCAGGGGACAAGTAGGACTGGTCTGCAGGCTGAAGCCAAGTGGAGAGAGCTCCCTCCGTGCCACATTAATTTATGGGGCAGTTCGAGGTGTCTGTATCAATGAGGACCCTTTTCAGTTGAGAAACATTGTAATCTAGTCAAAACTTGCTTAAAGTAAAGGGAATCTATTGGTTTATGTAGTTGAAATGGAAAGAAAAAACCTTTAAAATTGTAATTCACACTTCAGTCATGCCTGGTGTTGTGGGCAGAATTGTGTCCCACAGGAGGATTATCCCTGGTATCTGCAAAGGTGACCTTATATGGAAATGGGGTCTTTGCAGAAGTCATCAGTTTAAAGTGAGGTCATACTGAGCTAGGGTGTATCCTGATCCAATGACTGGTGTCCTTATAAGAAGAGAAAACAGAGCTGCAGACACACAGGAAGAACACCGTGTGAAGATGGAGGCAGAGACTGGAGGATGTGTCTACAAGCCAAGGAATGTCAAGGATGTCTGGCAAACACCAGAAGCTTTAGGAATGAGGCGTGAATCAGATTTCGCCCTGGAACCTTCAGAGAGAGCATGGCCCTGTCAGCCCCTCACTTTTGGGTTTTTGGCCTCCAGAACTGTGAGAAAATACATTTCTTTATTTTTTTTAAATTTTATTTTTAAAAATTTAATTCCAGTATAGCTGTCCATATAGCTGTCACGTAGCAGTGTTATATTATTTTCCTGTGTACAGTATAACAGTTGAACAGTTCTGTGCATGACTCGGTCCTCTCCATCCCCTCCACCCATTTCCCCCCTCCCCCCACCCACCTTTCCTCCGGTCACCCTCAGTTTGTTCTCTTGAGTTAAGTTTGTTTTTTGTTTGTCTTTTTTTTTTCCTTTGTTCATTCATTTCGTTTCTTAAATTCCACTTATGGGTGAAATCATATGGTATTTGTCCTTCTCTGACTGACTGTTTCACTTAGCATAACACCTTCTAGATCGATCTGTGTTGTGGCAAATGGCAAGATCTCATTCTTTTTTATGGTTGATAATATTCCATTGTGTCTGTGTGTGTGTGTGTATGTATGTATGTGTATAGGTACACACACACACACACACACACACACACACACGCCACATCTGCTTTATTCATTCATCTATCAATGGACACTGGGGCTGCTTCCGTAGTTTGGCTATTGTAAATAATGCTACAGTAAACATAGGGATGCATACATCTCTTCAAATTAGCTTTTCATCTTCTTTGGGGAAATACCCAGTAGTGGAATTACTGGGTCATAGGGTAGCTGTATTTTTAATTTCTCGAGGCACCACCATACTGTTTTCCACAGTGGCTGCACCAGTTTGCATTCCCACCAACCGTGCACATGAGCATGCTGAGAAAGTACATTTCTGCTATTTTTTAAAAAAATTTTTATTTATTTGACACAGAGAGAGAGAGAGATCACAAGTAGGCAGAGAGGCAGGCAGAGAGAAAGGGGGAAGCAGGCTCTTTGCTGAGCAGAGAGCTCGATGCAGGGCTCGATCCCAGGACCCCAGGATCATGACCTGAGCCAAAGGCAGAGGCTTTAACCCACTGAGCCACACAGGCGCCCCCGTTTCTGTTATTTTAAGTGACTCAGTGTTGCATTTTGTTATGGCAGGGTAGGCAGCAAATACGGCTGGATGTAGAGGTCATGGCTATCCCCAGGGCTTGGTATCTTTCTGTCCCTCAACTCTTCCTTTCTTCATGTTGGTTTTATCATCAGCCCCCATCCACACGGGGGGGGAGGGGAGACAGTGGCTGGTCACGGCGGTCTTGTGGACCCTCTCAGGATCATGTGCAAAGGAAAAGATCGTGCCTCTCTTCTCATATCTCAACAAATGTCTGATTATATGTAAGTGACTTTGATTGGGTCGTGTGGCCATCAGAGCCGATCTCTCTGGTCCCAGATGTCAGGGCTGAGTCACGTGTGTCTCCTCTAGTGTCTCTGAAGGACGTGAATCGGTGCTCACAAGACTGCCCCTTCCAGGTCCCACAGGACCCAGAAGATGCAAACAGAAAAAGGACACTTGGCGTGAACAACAAGTGGGCAAATCCCAGTTCCAAAGGGTTTTGCCACATTTATTACGGTGATGCTTTAGTAAATTCAGAATGTTGTGGATATTTTGGACACATTGTGAGTTGAAAAATAATTTAGAGCAGAGGCTGGGACTTCTGGAACAACTTTTCCAGGGAGGAAGGGGGAAGTCACCAGCAGTAGAGAATGACTGAGAGCACGGATAGAGTGGACACCTGTCAGGTAGAACAACAACTTCTATGACCAAGCTCGCCCACGGTAAAGCACTTTCATGTGTCTTCTCTTCTGATACCTAGGATAGCTTCCTGTAGCAAGTAGGAGAGTCACAGGTGGGGAAATGAGACTCAGAGATGAGGTGCTTTACCGAAGACGACGCAGCTCACTGACCGCGAATCTGGACTCTGGGCCTTCGATTCCAAAGCCAGTGCCCTTGTAACTCCCTCATTTTCTCTAAACTTCGCTCGTTCCCTCAGCAGATGCCTTTTGAATGATTCCAGTGTGCCGGGAACTATGTAGAATGCTGAATGAAAGGTGGGCTGGGAAGCGGAGAGAGAGGAGTAACCCGTTTGGGGCTCTCTGTGTGATGGACAGACACTATGCCTTATGACACACACCCATCATCACGGGGGGCTCCACACTGCCCTGGTGAGACACAGTTACCCCCGGGTCCACAGAGCAGACAGGAGCTGCCGGGTCCGTTGGCCAAGAGCAGAGCGAGCTGCCGTGGGGCTGGGCTTTGCTTCCAGGTCGGTTCGACTCCAAAGTCTGTGCTCTTAATTACGTTGCCTCTGCCATACTCATAACTCTCTCAGCAGCCATAAATTCAGCTCTGTCTGTTAGACCCAGTAAATTTCAAAGTGGAAAATCATTTTTCCAATAAAACTACACTTAGAAAAAAATGATGTTAATGCGCATACATTCTGCCCTCATTATGACATCAACCTCCGAGCCAAACTATTTTGCACGTTATAAAGAGCGGTTTTTATGATGAATGGGGATTATATTGGCACTTTAATTGAGTTAGAAACCAAGGTACATGAAAGTTAGTGCATGAGAAATGCAATGAAGAAAAAGCTGTTCAATGCGATTGGAATATATCAGATTACTTTCATTCCACCTTTAAATACATTAAGTCCATACCTTTAAATACATTTAATCAAATTGTTGGATTAAATATTTAAATCCATATAGAAGCACNACTATTTTGCACGTTATAAAGAGCGGTTTTTATGATGAATGGGGATTATATTGGCACTTTAATTGAGTTAGAAACCAAGGTACATGAAAGTTAGTGCATGAGAAATGCAATGAAGAAAAAGCTGTTCAATGCGATTGGAATATATCAGATTACTTTCATTCCACCTTTAAATACATTAAGTCCATACCTTTAAATACATTTAATCAAATTGTTGGATTAAATATTTAAATCCATATAGAAGCACACACATTTTGCTTCTTCAAAAAATCTCTTCCTTTTCTTTTAGTTTTCTATCACATTCTTAACAGATATCATGTATGATAAATTTGAATTCCAGGTTTGTGATCAAAATTCTCTCTTTGCAACAGGCATGGAACTATTGCTCTCTTATATTCAAATATGGTAATCTAGAAGGTGAGCATGTATTTGGATAAAATTATTTAAACTGAAAAATATAACTTTCCGTAGTAATAAGGTTTTTGACTGAAATATCAGTTCAATTTCAAACAGATTAATTCTTTATTTGATTTCTTTTTTCTAGTTTAAGTTTGTCCATTATTAAAACAAACGCTTAATTCACATGCTCTTAAAATTAATACTTGTATTTGTTTGCTTTAGTATTCAGCAAATTAAAGAGTTTATTTAATTTGGGGCTTGTGGTTTCCGTAAGGTAAAATCTCCATTTTAGAGAAAGAATATGTTACTTAAATTATTTAGTCACACTGAGGGCCTTGAGACAAATCAAATGTCCCTTGGCTTTCTGAAAATGAGATGTCCTGTATTTTACCCTTCTCTAATCCAATCAAAAATATAGAATTGTCAGTGTAAGAGTTAGTGCAAGGAGCGTGGATTTTTAAAACATAATTGGGATGAGTG
Organism: Ailurus styani; assembly: GCA_002007465.1. NCBI lineage: Eukaryota > Metazoa > Chordata > Mammalia > Carnivora > Ailuridae > Ailurus > Ailurus styani. The sequence goes on from LNAC01000220.1 coordinate 69,279, forward strand.
TTTTGAGGAATTAATTTGCCCAAATCGTGTTGTGGTTTAGCGCACTACAATATTAGCTTTGTAAAGTACGCATTAAATAGTCCCCATCAATTATGCTTGGCTGTGAATGAATCCGAGGGTTCCTTTTGTTATAAATTACTATTTCCTAAAATGCTTTTGCAGAGAAGCAATGAAACACTTTCGGATTTGGAATGTTTAAAGAGCCGTCCTTTGCCAGTGGTTGATTTTGAGCCAGCTCAAATGTTTATAAGAACTCATAAAACAAAGCAAAATTGAGGATGGCCCCTTCTCTGGTTGCTTCATTTCCCTCTTTCGGAAATTCTCCTTTGGTTCTTGAACGATGCTGCTTTTGCCACAGTGGACTCAGCCGATAGCTGCTGGGTCACAGAACTGAAGTTCATGATTTGAACTTTTGCATAAAAAGTCTCTTGGTACTGCTGGTACCTGCTTGCATTTTGAGCATGCAACGTGAACTTAAAATAGACAACAATTTTTGCAGCTGTAGGCAAATCCCAGAATCCCCAGATGGAGTCACATGAGAGATCTATCTTGAAATGGCGTAAAGAAGGGGGACTAGGCATTGTGTGTGCCTACAGCTTGAAGCTCGAGGGAGTGTTCTCAAATATTTCCAGGTGCATCGTGTGAATTCACAGAAGGTTCCTTTTGCTATAGTTGGACATCAAGCAAAGACCACTGCTCGTGACTTTGGCAAGAGTTCCCAAGTTCAGCCAGTAGTTTGCTCAGTTTTCTGGGTCTTTCAGGAAGACCCAGGAAGAGGCCATTGGATGATGGCCCCATGGGATTTGAGATATTTTGCCAGGATCCCACAGATGGCTGTGATCAGTCAGGAAATCAAAAATCTGCAGGTTGCTTTGGGCTTCTTTGTTTTGCCTTTTGAAAATAACTAGAGGCCCACTGGAGGTTTGCCACAGGCCCATGGAAATCTGACCATTGAATAAAATGCCTTCGCTGTTGTTACTGCTGATTTTTAAAGGGAATTGTTTCCTGCAGATAGGTGGAAGGCCGCTGCCGGTCCGTTCTGATCACCTGCACACACTCGCTCCAGCTGGGTTTGGCAGCCGGCAGGATAATAGGTCCACCTTTCTGTAAATAAGCACAATAGTTCATGTTTCTTCCCCCTCCAGAGGGTTCGGCGGTTTTGATCTTGACTTTCAGATGGCTCTTTCTGAGGGGTCACTGGATGGGACCAGAGGCTCCCAAGGAGGAAACCGGAGGTAGATAATCTCAAAATGATTGTTGCAACCCGGTTTCCGTCCTGTCAGATGCAGGATTTCTAGCAAGACAGGGTCTGGTGAAATCTATTAGAAATAAATCTGAGTTGATGCATTTGGAGGTTAATTCAGAAAAGAGGGGCAGGATGAGACACGGAGGCAGCAGAGACTGGGCTGCCCTCCTTCCAGGTGGCCTCGTGGAGGTGTGAGGGCGGCTCTCAGGACACATGGTCCCTGGCGGGTCCTGTGCACCCGCCCCTCAAAAGCGCTGGTAGGCGGGAGCCCCTCTGCCAGGCGTGGCGGAGGGGGCAGGTGTGAGCACACCATGAGGCTGCAGTTCGTGGTTTAATTAGGCTTGAAAAGGGAAAAACTGGGCTTAATTCAGTGTATTCTTGAATCAGTTGTATGGCTTGAGTTCCCCCTAAGTTTCCTTGGGCACCCCTTGTATTTTGCTTTATTTTTGAGCATCTGAAGGCCTGGGTCTGTAGACCCTTGATTATTTAGGAAGGAATCTTTCAACACAAGAAGAACTGTCAAGAAATGGGATTTACTTCCATAGACTCTGCCTGAGCAAAGCCATTCGTCTCGGCCTCGTGAGCAGGCAGTGAACAGAGCGGGGTTTCCTGCGGGAGCGGTAAATCTGCCACCAGATGTCTCTGCAGCCCGCTCCGCAGAATGCTAACCAGCGCCTGCGGCCCCGAGCCTGCAGCCCGGCTCGCTGTCCACCTCCAGGTGCGTCCCCTCACTTAGTGCGCGAGGCGGAGGCCAGGGGGCATGTGGGGAGTGTGTGGTCTGTGTGTGTAGCACGTGTGTGGCGCGTGTATGTATGTGTAGTATGTGCAGTTTGTATAGTGTGTTTTATGTGTGTGCAGTGTGCGTGTAATATGTGTGTGGTGTGTGTGCTGCGTGTGTAGTATGTGTGTTCTGTGTATGCGGCACGTGTGCATTGTGTAGTGTGCGTGTAATGTGTTGTGTGTGTACAGCGCATGTGCAGCGTGTACTGTGTGGCGCGTGTGGCACGTGTGTGGTGGGTGTGTACAGCGTGCGTGCTTTTCTGGAGCCGCCTCTGCCTCCCCCGGCGCCGCCCCGTCCTTGACCGCAGACCTTCCCGCACCGATTCCCCCTGCGGCCGCCTGAGAGGAGCCGCCGGCCGCCAGCGCAGGTGAAACGCCAGGAAAGGCGGTGACGCAGGGCGGGGAACGCGGCTGACCCCCCGGTCTTCCCCGCAGCGGCTCGGGGCGCTGTCCCAGCGCCGGGGGCAGGGAAGGAGTGCCCCCGAGGCACAGGCTCCCTGCCGGCCCCGCCTGGGACCCAGAGCGGGGAGCCCCCCCCCCGCCCCCAGGACCGAGAACAGTGACTGGCCTTCCTGTTTGTCCCGTGCATCCGTTTTGGAAGCTTGAGAACATTTCCGTGGAGGAGCCGTGGGGCGCTCACTAGGCAAATGGAAAATCTATCCGGGGCAATGGGGGGCGGCCTCACCTTCGAAGTACTAGATGACGCAGAGACGCCGCCGACTGGACCGCGGAGACAGTTCGGGGCGCGCGAGCCGGCCGGGTCAGCGGGACTGGCTTTGGCCTCTCCCGCGGCCCGCTGCTCCGGGCGGGGTAGGAAGATCGCAGCGGTCAGGGGCCTTCCACGCGAGTCCGGGCGTGAGCAGCACGCGATCTGACACGCGCCGTCTGCACGGGCCCCGCCGCAGGCTCAGCACGGCACCTCCCGCGACGTCCCGCTCGGCCCCGCGCTCGCCGCCGCGTCCATGTCCGGGAGGCCCGGCTCACGGCGGCCCGTGCTTTGCACTGAGCTGCCCCGAGGGCGTCCTCGGTTTAGGGACAGCTCCGGATACAGGGCCGAGATACTAGGAATCATTCAGTGGGTGAGCTGGTGTCTGAAGAAAACTAGAGGACATTTCGTACAGAGCCCTCAGCCACGAATATGACTCAAAGGGATTCATGCACTTCATCCCGGCACCCTCGTCCGCCCGTCGTTCTGGTCGGCGCCGACGCTCTGTCCTTCGCCGAGGCTGGAGGCTGGCTTACACGGAATCATAAAATGCAGGCCTGACCCTATTCCAGAAAAGAGAGAGCCTGAGAGAATTTTCATAGATTTTTCTCTTCCTACCCCAAAGGTCACACATGCATAATATTTCGTTTTAAAAAAACTAGCTGAGGATGGATGTTATGGAAACAGGAGGCAGAACCTTGACGGTGTGTGCGGGCCGGGCCGTGCGTGTGGGCTGTGTCACGGTGTGACGCAGTGTGACTCTCTTTCCACAGCTGACGGAAGGTGGCGAGGAGAGGATGGAGGTGCTCCAGGAGGGTCTGCAGTCCCCCCGGCAGAAAGAAGCCTCCTTAGAAGCCTCCAGGGAAAGGCTGTCCTTGAGGATCCAGAACACTAGCCGCTGTCACGCGGGGACATACAGGTGCACCGTGGAGGAGCTGGACGGGCAGAGAAACCAAAGCGGCACTGTGACCTTGAAAGTGACAGGTAAGGTGACCTGCTGCACCCGTTTCCTCCTTGCAAAACGCGTGCACTTGCAGTAGGCCCTCAAACCCGTCCTCTCTACCGGAGTCTAACTGGGAGCTTTGGATCGCGTCCATGGCTGAAAGCGAAATTCTCCTACAAGAATGTCATAACCTTTTCTGCTCCTTCCGTCCCTCCCTCCCTCCCTCCCTCCTTTCTAAAGATAGATCTACCCCAGTTGGATAGATGGATGCCAAATGTAGCCAAACCACGAATCCGGGTGTTGTTTATCCCTACGAGAGTGCTTTGAAGCGAATCGGAAGCATCCAAGACTAATTTTCGGAGGACAGAAAAGATGTGTAGTCCTGAATGCGTCAGGCGGCTATAGGATATTCTGCTCGTTTGGGCCTTTCTAACCTGGCCTGAGGGGGCTGCGTCATGTTGCCACCTTTTTACCACAAGAATAGCATTTCCCTCCCCTTTACGGTGCTGACTTTGCCCCATACCTCAACTAGGGCCGAAGAAAAAAGACACAGCGAGAAAGTAATGTCCAGTGACAGATACACGTTTTTGCTCCATGCGGTAATAGCAAGACTTGAGCTCCAGTACAAGGGTTATCTCTTCAGATTTTTTTCCATATTTTTTCTTTATGGAGCTTAAAATATGCCTTGCATTTGACTTTTGCCCAGCGCTTATTAGTGGTGGAGGCTCGAAATGAGAAACACGCTGTTGTCATAGAGTCTCCTGATTTTTGCACCATAACGACCTTTTCCTTTTATTGGGAATCTGAAAGGAATCTGGCTTAAGAGGATATTCCTTTTTTCACAAGAACAGGATCACTGTGTAGGGCTCCGTGTTTGGATTTGGTTCACGGTCTCACTCTCTCTCTCTCTCTCTCTCTCTCATACACACACACACACACACACACACACACACACACACACCCCTCTTACGTCCTTCTCAGTCTCGATCCCCTTGTGCTGCTTTATTGGCCTTCGTGCACTTGCGACCTCTGACGCGACCTGCTCTGTGCCGGTGTCCCCCTTAGCCGTCACAGAGTGGGCTGCGCGTGAATATCCACGCTCACACGCGTGCCCGAGGGAGAGCAGAGAGAGGGGGCATGTCGCGCGGGGAGCGGAGCCCAGAGAAACAGAGAACAGCTGCCTTCCCCTCCTCTCCTCTCCCAGTGGCCGCGTTGCCTGCAAGTTAGCTGGTTAGACTCCAGAGTCCCTCGGATCTGGTTCAGTTTGTAACAGTGCTGCTTGTGCTGTGCGACCTTGGGCAAGTCCCTGAAAGGGGGGCCCTCGCATCTCCAACACGCGCTTATGGTGACGGATGAAGGGGATATTGCAGGAAAATGCTTCATCCTGTGCCCGGGATACACTGAGTGTCAGACAAAGGTTAGGCACCATTAGGACGATGGCTCTCCACTGATCTTTTCTCGAGTCTCAGACCCTGGTGAGAACCCATCACTGTTGCCACTCACGAGATGTTGAATCCAGCCTCAGGGGTGGCCAGCAATCTCCAGGCCCATTCCCGGCCCCAGGGGAGGACCTCCCCCGTCATCTGCACTCCACCTGCCCCTGCCTGGGCCTTCCAGCAGATTCTGCCCACGTCGGATGTCATGGCTGAGTGAGGAGAGGCTGTCCCCTCCATGTCTCGTCCTGGCTGAAGGCCTGGCTGCTCCGCCTTGGCGACCCCAAGTGTTGCAGCCACAGCCTTTGGCAGCCCCGGGGGATCCCCTTTGCCCACCTTGGCCGCCGGCCTTGGCTGAGAGGCTTTCATGATTCTACAGGAACGTGCTGACTTCTTCAGTACCAGCCGGGCAGCTCGCCTGCCTTGTTCCTTCACCCCGGTCCTCCCGAGGGCAGAACACCTAGCCTTCTCCACAGCCCCGAAGAAGCTAGATCACACACAGGTTCACACGTGGTGCGTCGTCTGGTGTGAAGGCATCAGAGAAGCCAGGAGAGGCCCGGCCTCTGAAACGGAGGCAGATGGTAACGGGGTCAGTCTGGCCCGGACCCCCCGGCCCTGCCGCCTGCCTCACTCCCTCAGCCTCTCCGCGCCCCAACCCCTTCATCTGTAAGCATGGGGGTGCTCACACCTGCCTCCAAAGATCGACTGAGGTCCGCAGGCCCGTTGCACACAGCCAGGCACAGGTGCGAGTGAGCGCCAGTCGCCACGGTCACCGCTATCGCTCGAGCCCTTCTTCCCAATGGTGCAGGTGTGAGGTTAGGAGTGGGGGACACCAGGCCTCGCAAAAAGCCGGTGCGAAGCATTCTCAGCTTTTTATCATGGTCGGAAAGTCCTGTTAAACGGCCTCACCTTTTACTCGTGTTTTTTTAAGGATGCCCTAAGGAGCGCAAGGAAGAGACTTTGCAGAAATACCGGGCTGAGATCGTACTTCTGTTGGCGCTGGTCGTCTTCTACTTAACACTCATTATTTTCACGTGTGTAAGTATCTTTTTGAAAACACCGATTTATGGTGAAAACCTCACCCAGGGCAGCAATCCGAATATATCCTGTAGACTGTGAATCACTTAATGGTGGCGAGAGATGTTCTTCTCTGAACCCTGCACTTGCCAAGGTGCCCGGACGGTGAGATCACTGCGGGAAGCACCCGGCTTATTTTCAGTCCGCTTCCTCTGCGCAGAGCACTGCCAAGAGAGAACACAGCAAGGTGTGTGGAGGTTGGAGAAGGCCCAGGTCGGGAGAGTGGTAGAGGGTGCAGCACCAACCTTCCACCATCCTGGGGCAAAGGCACCACTCTTTTTTTTTTTTTCTTAAATATTTTATTTATTTGTCAGAGAGAGAGAGAGAGTGAGAGAGAGCCTGATAGGGGAGAAGGTCAGAGGGGGACATAAAAAGGTTATAGGGCATAGCTCCTGCCTTCAAGGAGCTTATGATTTGGTCATTAAGAGTTATTTGCACACAAGATAGTTACAATTACTGGAGCACAAATTTTAAAATTGAGTGACTTTAGTTTCTTGTTGGCAAATGCCTGTCTCTGTGGGCACTGATTTTCCCTGAAGATAACTAGCAATAGGGGCTGGAAATGGCCCCAGTCTGTAGTCAAGGCATCTTGGGGTCAGTTTGGAGAGCCCACTTGTGGATTGAGAGAGGCTGCCAGAATGAGCCGGCCAACCACCTGTTAGGGAACGATGCTTTTTCCTGATTATTCATTTCTCAACTTACCTCTTTCATTTTTCAGAAGTTTGCACAACAACAGAGTATTTTCCCAGATTTTTCTAAGCCTGTCATGGAACGAGCCTTTCTCCCAGTCACCTCCCCACATAAACATTTGGAGCCAGTGACTCTTCACAAGACGGAACTGGTATGAGCAGGATTCTGCAGGTTGTTTTTCCAAAAGTCGAGGAAGGCTCAGTGGTATGCCTGGACATCCCACAGGACAAGAGAAGCATGAGCCCCACACCAAAGAAGCCATCCTGCCTGGGAAGTCCTTCCAAAACTGACAGCAGATCCCAGCCCACTTTTCCGTGAGCAGGACTTTGGAAGCTATTGTGTGACCGCATAGCGTGGGGCCACCTGCAGGAAGTCCCCAGTACTGCCTCTTCACAACTACCTTTCTTAGCATGTTCCTCAGCTATCTGGTCAACCTCTTGGAACTCTTTTCAGTCATATACAAGCTATGGTGAGACGCAGTTGGAAAAGGGTCTGGGGAAATATGGATGCCTGGAGCCGGCCGTGTGATAGACTTGAGGACCGCTGTCCTCTGCACATCTGGGAAGCATCTCTTTGGATTTGCTATGTTTTCTTATAGCAGCCCAGATGGTTTATGTCTGGGAGAAACCGACAGGCCAAACTGTGAGACAGTGGGGAATATTTAGCAAATAATTTCCCTGCATGAAGGCTCTGCTATTACTAAGGAGTATGGTGTGTATGTAGAAATAACAATTTGATGAACTATTCTCAAATGGGGCCTTTTCATCTGGGAAAGACACCTATCAAGGAGCAATAAAGAAGAGTGCCACATTTATTTTTATATCCATAGATACTGTCAAAGAAGGATTTGTCTTTTGTTATCCTTTTGAAATCTACATCCGTAGTTAGGTGTCGGGGCTGATGGACAAGTGACCTCAGTATGGAGAGTGAGAGAGAGCTCAGAGAGCATGACCACAGGACAGCCAGCTAGGTGATGACCTGCGGGAGGTGCTGGCCCAATCATGCAATCTGACTTCTAGCCCCAGTCATCCCACTACCTGGCTGTATAATCTTGAACAGGGTCCTCGTGATTTCTACTTTCAGTTGTAAACCGAAAGGTTGCTGTCTGAGTGATTGCAATAATGTATGTGAAAATGCTTTGGAAAAGCATAAAGCACTATAAAAAATTGAAGCTCTATTGGGTCATTATCCTTGTTATTACAGAGGTGTTCTGGGCATTAGAGCATGCCTTTCATTTTTCATGTTTTCCAGCATTCCAAACAAAGAAGGGCACAAATAAGATTTTTCCGTAGTCTTCTGTGAGTTCTTTTGGGGGAGTGAGGTCAGGTCAGTGACACAGCAGCCGAAAGTACTGTAAGATATGGATACACAGGAACCGCTGGGCCGTGGGGAGAAGGGAGTCCACAAGATGTTACATTGGCATTTTGACAGTGGTTGGGTTTCTCTTATCAAACTTGGCCCTTTCCCAGCTTGCTTTCCAAAGAGATTTTATCCCATTAGTAGCGTGTGCATGGCCAGCACTGATATTCGGGGGTCAGAGGGAAGCCGAGATAAGTCTGTGTTCTTGTTTCTTTGTCATACCCTTCATGTCATGAAGTGACTGCATGTGAATAGGGAGCAGTTTTCTTTTTCAGATTTCAAACGACTCCTAAAACGTTGGGATCAGTGCTCCGATGTCTGTAAACTTGTTGGAGAACCAGAACCCAAGATGAAATTCTGGAGATAACACTGACTGAGCCCTTCCTCTGAGAGGGAGGGCATTTGTGGCCGGTGGACCTCTATGAAAGAGCACCCCCTTGTGCCCAAGGGTGCCCTGAATATCCAACCTCTAGCTGCCTTGCCACCAGGCTGTCCATGATCAGCTGGACCACATGCGTGACTGCTTGTGAGGGGTGGGGGGTGGGAAGAAGGAGGGTCTTGACTTCAGAAGGATGTGGATGGTCAGGGTCTCCACACCTGGGATTCCTGGGGTTTCACTCCAGATTTGCAGATAGCTCCATTACCCTCAAAATAATAAGAATAGTCTCGCACAAGTGGCTCTAATAGTTGTAAAAGTATCATGGGTGAATCCTTTTTGGAAAATGACTCTTCATAAAAATGAATGCTCATAAAATGTCTGTAAAAGCTATAGATTCCCTTTCAGGGGAATCAACTCCATTCTCAAATGCTTTCCCAGAGGTGCTAGGGAGACCACTGGCCTGGTAATCACGAGCTCTCTACTCAGTCGGATTTGAAGTCCAGCTTCAACACTTACACGTTGTACTTGTAAAACTCTGGGCCTCGGACTTCCCTGTCGGAGCCTCGGATCAGATCTTTAGGAATAAGAACAGCATCTGCCTAAGAAGATTGCTGTGAGGTTTAAATGAGGTATTATGTCTAAGAGCTGAGCCCAGGGTCTGGCAAATATGAAGCCTTAGAGCACTATCAGAACAAGAAAGAAAAAAAAGGCAGCCAAGAAGGTGGCAGCGACCATGAACCTTTGACAGATGGAGTGGTTTTGTTAAAAGCAAGGAACTGACTTGTTGTGGGAGTCGTGTTGCTTTCAGAGGTTGAATACACAGTGAAGCCAAATGCTTCGCGGCCATTGGGATTGCAGTTCAGGAAACACCAGGGAGGGGGCCGCCCTTCATTAGCCTGAACTGACTCCAGCGAAAAGCGTGATGGAGATTTGAAATCAGACTCGACGTTTCACACCTAGTGTTTGGAATGAGAAAGGACACGTGTGCGTGCGTGCGTGCGTGCGTGTGTGTGTCTGTGTGTGTGTAAGTGAAAGAGCAGGGTAAGGTGGGTAGGGCAGAATTTTTTTTTAAATTTTTTTTAAAGATTTTATTTATTTATTTGACACAGAGAGAGAGATTGCAAGTAGGCAGAGAGGCAGAGAGACAAAGAGAGGAGGAAGCAGGCTCCCTGCTGAGCAGAGAGCCCGATGCGGGCCTCGATCCCAGGACGCTGAGATCATGACCTGAGCTGAAGGCAGACGCTTAACGACTGAGCCACCCAGGCGCCCGGGTAGGGCAGAATTTATCAGGGAGGGTGAACTGCCTTGATGAAGGAAGGTAGATAATCATGGACCGTATTCGTTCTTTGTCTCCACTGCCAGGGAAAGCTTTATTCTCAGGGCCCTCCTTGGTCTATGCAGTTAGATCCACGGTTCAAATAATTTCACTTTGGGATGTCCCAAGACACAAATAGAGACATGAGTATCAGGCCTGTGGTTTTTGTTTTCATAAAAATTCTTAGCAGGTTTCATCACAGAAAACACTGAGCTGCACTCACAGAACCCAACAGAGCTCAATTATTTGCCGGGGTTGCAGAAGAAGGGATCCAGCCACAGCCTGTGGACATAGAGTATGTGAGGCGCATGTGTTCGACCCCAGAGCTCAGGGACAGTGGGAGTCTCAGAATAATGCTGTCTGGTTCTCCTGCCCTTTCCTCATTGGCAACTTTATTTGGCTGGTTTAACTGGATCATTGTTACTCCATCTTTCCTATGTAAAAACAGCTAAAGACCTAAAAATCCTAGGATAGGAGATGTTTGCTTAAGTCAACAGCAATTCTTCCTCATGGTTGTGCAGCTGATTGTTTGCAGAGCCAGATTTGATCGAATTGGTTGGTAAGATACAATCAATCAGTTCTTTGGTTGGATCCTATCGCTGCTATTTATTATCCTCTTAAGCCTGAGTGTTTATTTTCTAATTTTCATTTTTAAATTGCGTAAGAAGTTCAAATTCTACCACCTGTAGAATTCTACCACCTGGAGTGTCTTATGTGTCTGTGTGTGTTGAATGGGTAAAGTTAAACATTAAGTGTATTTGCTGAGCATTTACTCAAAGTACTATTGTAGGCACTCTCTGTAATGCTCAGAAAAAGCAAGACACACCCTTCCTTTCAAGGGCTTACAATCTAGTGGAGGGAGAAATGAGCTCAGAGCTGGAAGCACAGAGACCTGCTAACATTAGGCAAGTATACAAAGAAGAGTGGGAACACAAACAAAGGACTGTGGGAGAGTCCAAATTCATGTGGGAGCACCTTGGAAGGCTTTAAAGAACTGCTCCCGTTTGAACTGGGACTTGAAAGATAAGCAGGGTTTTGAATAGTAGTAATGGGGGAGGAAGGGTGGTGGGAATGGAAAGACACGATCTCTAAGACAAGAGACAGAGCACACACTTGAACAACGAATTGCATGAGAGTTTTGTAGGCAGAGGGCACCCAGAGCCTGGGCCATGCAGGGAGGAGGCAGTAATGAAGGGTAGACAAGTTTTTGTAGAGAATTTGTATGGTGGAGAGTATGGAAGGATTCTGAGCTGGACAGCCATAAGATTAGATCCATTTCCAGGGCGATAACCTGAAGGATGAAACAAAGGAGCTGGAGGATGCAGGAAGCAGGAAGACCATTGGGAAGGCTGATGGAAGCCCAAAGAAACAGCATGGATAGGAGAGAAACGGAGGAATGGAAATGAGCTAATTCTTAGGCATTGTCTTTTCTATCTTCAGTGTTGGGTTTGCTTTTGATCTTAGCTACTGTAAACTTGGGTCTGCATTCTTTCTTTCTTTTTTTTTTTTTAAATTCTAGAATGGGAAGAAAGAAGCTATGCCTTCTATCCTGATCTCTCCATCCTGGGTTGAACTCTCTCATCCTAGGCTGAGGCCACAGAAAATGTCCTCATGTGTCACAGCCATTGTGATCGCTCATGGGACTCTGGTGTTGTTGCAGTACTAGACGTTGTGTGGGTAAAGCTGGTTTTGTCCATCTTTGCGCCCACTCCTGCCTCAGTTTCCCTGTCCCAGCAGAATAGTCCACTTATAGAATTTTAGTTCCCCCAAAGAATTTTAGTTCCCCTATAGAATTAATAGTTCCCCTTATAGAATTTGATACATTTGGTTGACTCAGGAAACACGGAGTGCATCATCCTAGCTCTGTAGGTGGAATTTTCCTGTACTTACAACCACATAGCGGACATTTGTTTCTTTCATTGTTTCTGAGCCCTTAGACTTTTGTCCAGCTCATGACATAATTGCCCCTTAGCAAATTTTTACAAATGAAGTCTTCTGGCAGTTGGCTGACGAACAGACCTCACCAACAAAGCACAATGATTAACAAAAACGATACCTTCCAGGTCGCGCAGTAGGTGGGGTGTGGCTAGTGCGGGGTGGGTGCGAATATGTCTACGTAGAAAATGGCGCCACGTAACATGGGTGCTTGTCCCAGAGCTTGACAAATGCCATACGAGCCCCATTCTGTCATTCAGAGACAAGGCATTTCACTTGCAGGCATAGTCTTTCCTTTCTACTTCTTTATGTCATTCTCCCCATGGGAGCCCAGGCAGGCACACAGTTAGGTAACAAAGGACTATCAGGAAAACATCATCTAGGCGGGGTGTATTTGTTTCCATGGTTCCTGAGAAGTTAGGGTGAAGGGAGGAGGCAGAACTTGGACCCTGCCAGCAAATCTTCTCTTCTTTTCTCCTTTCAATGCACGAACACGTACAGAATCCCTCTGGGCAAGGGAGGCAGACCTCACTTAGTGGTTCATTTAGATTCTGCATGAGAAGAAGATATTGTTTTATTCTTCATGGTAAGAGGGGCTATTTCTTCAAATTGACAATTTCCTCCCCTCACTCTTTTCTGAAGTAGCCTGTTTACAATCTCCTCTTGTAGATTATGGTACTTAGTAGAGACAAGTAGAGAGAAATTCAGATGCTGAAAAGCTTCAAGACGTCCTGCAGAGCTGGAATGCTTTTTACAAAGGGGAAAAAAAATCTGCAAATGTGTATGTACTAGCCTCTCTACCTGCAAGAGCCAGCTGGACAGCCCATATCCAGTTCCTATTCAGGAACAACAAAAGCCCGTGTCAGAAGTCAAGGGACAGGAGGCTGAGAACTAATAATAATTTTGCACTTACACAGCAGTTTTCATCCGAAGACCTCAGTGTGCTTTACAAACATTAATTAAATTGCCCTGCAGACCCGTGAGATGGCTGTGTATCACTATTTCCAATTTGCAGGGGGTGGAGGGAGGAGAGAGGTATGCAGGGAGGGAAGTTGGAACCGGGCCATGCGACAATGCATGTGGATTTTGGACTCAGAAATAGTAACAGGACCTCGTTTCCCCGTGAAGCCAAGGCTAAGGCCATGCGCCATGGTACCTGCTGGGCTGGGGAGGAGATGGTCTGGCAACTGAGCAGTTTATGACCCCTCCCCGGCGGAGCCACCTTGCACACAAAGTGAATAGGCTGCCACCTGCCCTGGGCTTGAAGGGTGCAGACACTTGCTTATCACCACATGCCAGGCTGCTGTTACTGCAAACTCATTCCTTGAGTGGTCCTCAGGGTGGTGGGTGGGGTTCCCCAGAGACGCTGCCTCTGGTTACCTTGCCGTGCAGTGGGGATAGCGCTGTGAAGGACTGAGATGTACACTCCGCTCAGCAGAAGAATCCCATGATCGATTACTGATTCCTGTCCTGCCTGTGGGAAAAAGTAGCTGTGGGTTGTATTTTATCCCTCCCCCCACCCCACAAAAGATACATTGAGGTTCTAACCCCAAGACCTGTGCATGTCACCTTATTTAGAAATCAGGCCTTAGTAGATGTCATCAAATTAGGATGAAGTCATATTGGATTAGAGTGAGTCCTCAATCCAATGACTGGGTTCACGAGAAAGAGGATATTTGGATACAGACACAGAGAAGGCCACGTGAAGGTGGAGGCAGAGACTCGGGGAACGAGTCTAGGAGAAGAGGAATGACCAGGATTGTTGGCGACCACCAAACCGAGAAGAGGCAAAGAAGGGTTCTCCTCTACAGCCTTCAGAGGGAGTGTGGCCCCTCTGAAATGGAATAGAATCCATTTCTATTGTTTTAAGCCACCCAGCTTGCAGTATTTTGTTATAGTGGCGCTAGGAAATTCACATGAGAGTCTAAACTTTGGAAGTTCCAAATGTAGGATCATCAAATAGTCATTGACTTAAAAATGAATACCACCATTGTAAATAAGTGAAGGAAGGTTTCCAGAAGAAATCGGGCGGTGACGGGGGAGGTAAGGACAGGGTGGGTACATGGTACTGCTCGTGACAGTGACATCACCGTGTCCTCTGACATGGCACAGGCTGATGGTTCTCAGCCACTTAGATGTTTTGACCGGTCAGTCCTATTACAATGTGTTGAATTACAATTGTGTAAATGTACTTAATGCATCCCATTCCTTAATCCCTATAAGGAAATAGAAAGAAAATCAAGCAGTGCATCCAGAAACCAGACCAAGGGTCGCAAGAAGGAAAAATAGTCTACAGGAATTAAGATCCAAAGTCCGGGAAAATTAGGCTGGTGTGGGTGAGGTTGCTGACATTTGGGGCAAGAGACCATCTTTTGCCTCTGGGTTCAGTATTGCCCTTTCTAGCCGCCTTCTTTAAAAAAATTCAGACAGTCCTGGGAGGGGTAACACATAAAGCAATGCAATCATTCGAGGCTACATACTGTTCTGGAAATAAAATGGTCTTTGGAGTCAGACAGATGTGACTCAGAAACCAGGCTCTGTCATTTACTATCTCTGTGGCATGAGGGAAGTCACTCGACCTCTCCGTTGCCTTGATTTACTTCTCTGTTGGGTGGGTGTCATAGTATTCTCATAGGCTCGTTTTGAGAATTCAATGAGTTGGTGTTTGTTTCAAAGCCCGCTGTCTAGTATGTATAGTACTATCCAGTAGTGCTTGCATCTGTTCAGAAAGTGGCTCTCCTTCCCATAGAGAGTGAACAAAGAGGGAGAGGCCATCTGGGGAGGGGCAGAGGAGGAGGTTGGGGGAGACCACCTGCTCAACCAATCCTGCAGAGTTGAGTCCACTGTTGGACTATGGTTTGAGAAGTTGCTCCCTTCTCTGCGTGGCCTCAGGTTAACCCTGTGCCTGCAATTCTTCTTTCCTCCTTGTCTAGGGTCTCCTAGAGCTGCTGGGAGTGAGATCAGCAGCCTGCCCACTGTAGGCCAGCTGTGGGTAATGGGGCTACTTCCTTGTCTGCCTTTGCTCTCTATGGGGCCTGGAGATGGGGAGTCACTGGAGGCAGCTCCAAAGGTCGATGGAATCCTTTTCACACGCCGGGAACTAAGCAGAGCACAGAAAAAATGTAGAAGTTCTTCCTATCAGACTGGGCCAAGGGAGAAACCAGCAACCTTACCTCCTTGAATAGTGATCTCTGAGATCCAGTTAAATGCATCAGCTCTGATTTACCCAAACCAAAACAATCTTTGCCAAGTGGCTCATTAGCTTTTCTTTTTTTTTTTTAACAATGCTAACAAGTTTTGAGTATAATTTCTTATCTCTCGCCCCTAGCCTCTATACAACAAAAGACATGAGTATTTGCCTTGATAATGATAAAAATATCTTAAAAATATATATATATACATATATACTTATTTATCTATTTTGGGGGGAGGTGGGGGAAGGGCAGAGGGAGAGGGAGAGAGAATCTCAAGCAGACTCCCTGCTGAGCGCGGAACCTGACAACATAAGGCTTGATCCCATGACCCTGAGATTGTGACCCGAGCCAAAATCAAGAGTTGGATGTTCATCAACTGAGCCACCCAGGCGTCCCAATGATAAAAATATATTTAATGTCGGGTTTCCCCCACAAGATATGGCTGCTATCCCAAACACTAACCCATCTCCTGTGGGTCCTGAGTGGCTCGCCATTGCCTTTGGCCACCACCATGTTTTCCTCTTGGATGGCTGAGCTACTCTAGCTCTGCCACCTGCTGGACTTGTTCAGCAATTGCATCCCCCATACCTGCGGCTTACCTGTCAGAGGCTGACAGGTGCTCTTTGTGGTTGTTCCTGCTGCTGTTGCAGAGGCCAGGAAACTTGAGAAGTCCTCTCTTGGCAATAAAAGCTCCCTAAATAAGTTAACTTTTTGAAATATCTTTCTGCTCTTCCTAGAACTGGGGCACATTCCACCACCCAGGCGCTGTGTTCAGGAAGATCTTGTCCTCCTGCAATTATCCAAAGCCCACAGTAGGGCCCAGGCACTTGACAAAGATTCTCCCCTTTGACCAAACCTTTGCCAGGCTCCTTCTGCAGTACTAGGCCTGGCCTTGGCTTCTCTCTCTGCTCTTATAGAATCCAGCTGGAGCAAAGTGATCAAAATCCTATAAAGTCAGCCAGTGAAAATTCCCCACCTGCTGTCTGACCCCTCTTGAGTGTATGCTGGTATCAGTGTGATCCGTCTTCAGCAGGGATTCTATGGAGTTGGTCTAGCAAGAACCCCCCCTACTGCTGTCTCCTGTTAGAATTTTCCAACCACTGACCCCCCCCCACTCCTCTCTTTCACTGAAAATCCCCACTAGTCTCTGTTGGAGGCAGAGTTGAGTCCAATCTCTCTCCTCTACTACAAAACCCCACTATAGTAGGCCTGGGTAAATAAGACTTGCCTGACCACCTTCAGCAGATGTCATACATAATTTTTTTCTTGAACACATCTCAGCTGTCACTGCAGGAGGCCACATGATGTGATGAGCACTGGGTTTTATATGCAACTCATTATTTACTGAACTCTACATCTGAATCTAATGATGTTCTATATGTTGGCTAACTGAATTTAAATTTAAAAAAAGAGAAAAGTTCTCCATATTTTCTGCTGAGGCATACTAGGGTTTCTGATCATCCCTCCTCCCTGTCTCCCTGCCTAACCTCATGCTGTCTGGGAAAGTGATGTGTGAACCTGGGTATTTTTTCCTCATGAAAATCCAATCCTGAGGCCCTTAATTCCCAAATGCTTGGTAAAGAGAGGGCCAGGCCAATCCTCAAATGTGATGGCTGGGAGCAGAATAGCCCTGAGATTCTGGGCATTAAAAGGAGGAGAAGACAGAAGCTCTGTAGCAAGCCTTTGTGAGAACAGGGGCTGGAGTACAGACGTGAAGAGCATGGGCTTTGCGCCAGGCACTTCACAACCATTAGCTTTCCCTCACTTTATAGATTAGGTAACCGAACCTCAGAGAGGTTAAATCATGTCCCTGAGTCCCATAGCTCATGAGTGGAGCCAAGATTCAGACTTGGGTCTGCAGATCTATTTGACTTCCATGCTCTGGAAGGCTTTTTGCAAAACCCTACTCCTCCCACCGGGGGGAAAATGTGTGTGCTCCTGGGAGCAGGTACACAGCTCTGACATATCTTCTACAGAAGAAGCCTTGCTCTGTCTCCCTCTACCGCCCCTGCGAGCCACAGATCTTGTTACCATTCATGAGCTTTCCAATAAAATATTCGTAATAATCTCTGAGGTGACGAAAGTGGCACCAGTCCACAGACATCTGGAAGGGCTCAGGATTGCCATGACCACTGGTAGAGGCTCCAAGTTCCACCTATATCTGCTGTAGAATGCAGATGGTCTGAATCTGATACTTGAGCAGGGAAGGATGTGAGCACAATGGCAACCAGGCCCAGGAGGTTTCCCTGAGATACAGCCATGAGTTATGTCCCTTTGGTAAGGCCGATCTGTGCAGCAAGCCCTTGGGGAGTAGATAACCCAGCCTGACAAGTGACCTTGACAGAATTACAACAGTAATATTTTCAGTTGGTTGAGCCAGTCTTGGCCAATTTCTCTAGAGCGTTAGGTGCAAACATTAGTCTGGGACTCCACATTGCAAGTGCAAGTGTCTGCCTCTTCCCCTTTGCTGTTTAAAGTATTTATCCTGTGGCTTGTACAAACGACATCTTTCTCTTCCCTGGTGAGAATGAGAGTCTCCAGTCTTCCTTCCTCCCTCCACAGGGTGTGCAGCGAAGCAGTGCGGACAAGGATCTCGTTCCAGGCCCATTGAGCAGTGCTAGCATTTACTGACCTTCTGCACCAGTAATTCTGTCCTTCGGGGATTGAAATTGATTTTCCTCCTTTCTGTGTGTGAGCACGACCCGAGGGTACAGCTCTGTTACAAACGCTGATCTCAGGTGTGTATTTAAAGGTGAACAGCAACACTCTTGGAACGATAAATGAGAAGAGTTGTTTCAAGAATGCCCGCTATAACCTCTACAAATGAACAGGATGTGTGCCTACGTTTCCGAAGAGTAGCTTTTAATTTCTCCATGCCACTGTGTGTGTGTGTGTGTGTGTGTGTGTGTGTGTGTGTGTGTGAGAGAGAGAGAGAGAGAGAGAGAGAGTGTGTGTGTGTGTGTGTGTGTGTGTGTGTGTGTAGGGGTGGGTGGGGATGGGTGATGCTGGGAGAGAAGATACCAGGCTGAGAGCCAGGCAAGCAAGTGGCTTGCCTTTGGTATGAGATTTAAGGACATGTCCAAAAAGTCTGCACTCAAGCTATAGTGTTTAATGTATTTTTAAGAATAAAAATTAATGAAAAAAATCCACAATGGGCAAATGTCAACATTTCAAATATATAAATAATTGATGTGACTGATCTTTTTTGTCTCAGTCTCCAATGTGAGTCAGCACAGCCCCTTTTCATAAACGTTTGCTCTGTTATTCATTGTTAACTTTTTTCACATTAATTTTGATTATTAAAATAATTCACGAAGATATTATTTACCTTGATGACTGAGTTTTCTGGCATCTCTTTACGTTTTGGATGCTGGGTGAATGGACTTCTACCTAGTCCCAGTCCCCTTCAGGCACAGCCCAAATCAGAGGGCAGGGCTGTTTTTGAGATTGGCCAAAGGTACTAGCTGGCATTTGTTTTCAGCCTCCAAACTGAAAATGAGTGGTTGAACTCTTCCTCTAGCTGGTAACTGTTTAAGCCCAGAATGGCATTCAGATTTCGTCATTTGCACGGTCATAGCTAAAGTCCTCTCGAGTGCCAAGCAGGAGTTAATTGGGGTTGGCTCTCTTGGGGGTAGTGTCAATTCTGTCTATGCCATGGATGGTCTGGAACTATCCAGGCCATAGGAGGATACAGCAAGGGTCTTGGTAGGTGCTCAGCTTTCATTTCGACGTCCAGTCCTTGCTGCTGATGTGTGTAGAAGAGCCTCAACCTCCTCTCCCCAACTATGCAGCTCATGGCATGTGCTCAGTTGTGTGCCCAGAGCTCTTCGCCCACACACATCATTGTCACTGGTGCATGCTCACCGGCGAGAGACTGAACAGATAGCACTTTGAAAGCTACCCTTTAAGGACATGGCCTGATGACTTTTGGTGCTTCTGGAAAAGCTAGCTATTTCATAACTGTACCAACTGACCTCCATTCCACAGCTCCACTCTACAAGGGCATATTTCCTGGCAAATCCATCTAACACAGAATTAAATGACAGTTCCTGGCAAGGGATGGGCAAGCAGTTGAAAATATCACAGGAACTACTGCACTCAACCCCTAATACTCTTCTACAATCAATAGGTCAGCTTGTCCTTGGGTCTATTAACTGGTGATGTTTGGAGGCGATATCATGAGTTTGGAGTCCTGCTATTTGGAATAAGAGGTCAGTGAGAGGCTGTCCGACCCTGGTTTTGGTTTGAACTTTCCCAGTATATTCTTTCTCATCTCAAACCTGCTCTTCCCCCTCTTGTATGCCTTCTTTGAGTTGATATCTTCGCTTATACCCAACCACTCAATACCAACATTAACTCTTTCACTATCTAGATCCCACTCTGATGCCAGAATGATCTTGTTAAAATGCTGATGTGACCATGTTGCTTTACTTTTTAGAACCTTCTGCAACTTCTTTTAGGCTAGAAAATGAGGTTCAAGTTTCCTATTTTGGCTCTGCCCACATCACTGTGCATGTGGCTCGCTGTTCTCCCCATCTGTCCACTTGCACCTCTTTCTCAACGGCTGGGCCTTTGCACACACCCTCCCCTCTCGTCACACTCCAGTTTCTGGTCTTAGGGTAAGTGCATGACTGCCAGCCTTCTAAGAGTTGAGCATCTGAGGGGGTGGCAGTGTGGTCTCAGGGTTCAGCATGTAGACTTTTACCTAATGCCTTGACCTCAGTAGGGTGTCACTCTCCTGCTCTCCAACATAGCTGGTGGTTTCTGTTTTGGAGCCTCTCATATCATACCCCAAATAAGACCCATGCACCACCTGGTGGGTGGGATTGGGGACCAAATGCCCATCTGGACAAGCTGATGGAGCCTCCTGGGAGATCTTGCCTGTTGTGACTTCCAATCAGTCCTTCTGTTTCCAGTCTCCTGCCTCCCTCCTGCCTTCAATGACACTCTAACTTCTGAATCTTTCTAGGATTCTGAGAGGAGATCCCTGTTCATCCTTAATATCCCTTTTTAGAGGCACTGAAGATAGAGTTTTATCAGACTTGTTAACACCCTTGGTTGGACTTCATTTTACTTATCCAAAAAATGATAAAAATTATACATCATGTTCAATTCCACTGAAGGAGTTGAATGAGCTAAGCCCTCAGGTGACTTTTCAGCCAGGATTATCTTCCACTTAGTCAGGGAGCTAATTGTGGGGATTTTGTCACATGTCTCTTTCTTTCCTAGATGATGGTGGTCAGAGGGAAATCAGGTGTTGTCAGCTCAAGGAAAAACTGGCCAATTCATGTACATTTGGTTTTAGATTAAAGTAAAATGTTTATTGATTGTATGTATCAATCTTTTTAAATTAACATATAATGTATTATTTGCTTCAGGGGTACCGGCCTGTGAATCATTAGGCTTACACAATTCACAGTACTCACCATAGCACATACCCTCCCCAGTGTCCATCATCCAGCCACCCCATTCCTCCTCCCCCACCACCCAACAACTCTCGGTTTGTTTCCTGAGATTAAGAGTCTCTTATGGTTTGTCTCCCTCCCCGGTCCCATCTTGTTTCATTTTTTTTCCCTCCCTACCCCCATAGTCCCCTGCCTTGCCTCTCAAATTCCTCATATCAGAGAGATGATATGATAACTGTCCTTTTCTGATTGACTTATTTCGCTTAGCATAATGCCCTCTAGTTCCATCCACATCGTTGCAAATGGCAAGCTTTTGTGTTTTTTGATGGCTGCATAGTATTCCACTGTGTATATATGTGTGTGTGTGTGTGTGTGTGTGTGTGTGTGTGTGTGTATACCACATCTTCTTTATTCATTCATCTGTTGATGGACATCTAGGTTCTTTCCATAGTTTGGCTATTGTGGACATTGCTGCTTTAAACATTTGGGTGCACATGCTCCTTTGGATCAAAATTCATGGAAACAAATGAAAATGAAAACACAACTGTTCAAAATCTTTGGACACCTCCATATTTAAAGTGAGGGAGTGAAAAACAATTTACCATGCTAATGGACATCAAAAGAAAGCTGGGGTGGCAATCCTTACATCAGATAAATTAGGTTTTAAGCCAAAGACTATAATAAGAGATGAGGAAGGGCACTATATCATACCTAAAGGGTCTATCCGACAAGAAGATCTAACAATTTTAAATATTTATACCCTTAACATGGTATCAGCCAATTATATAAACCAATTAATAACAAATTTAAAGAAACATATTGATAATAACACAATAAAAGTAGGGGACTTTAATATCCCCCTCACTGAAATGGACAGATCATCTAAGCAAATATGTCCTAAAGAAGATGAAGAACAGCAAAGAAAGCCTAAACCCAGCACAGAGAACCCCCCTCAAAATCAATAAAATAGGTCAATAACCCATTATCTAAGCAGAAGATCAACAAGGAAATAAAGGCTTTAAACGAAACACTGGACCAGATGAACATCACAGATATATTCAGAACATTCCACCCCAAAGCAACAGAATACACATTCTTCTCTAGCACACATGGAACATTCTCCAGAATAGATCACATCCTCGGTCACAAAGCAGGTCTCAACTAGTACCAAAAGATTGGGATCATTCCCTGCATATTTTCAGACCACAATGCCACCCCAGCTTTCTTTCGGTGTCCATTAGCATGGTAAATTGTTTTTCACCCCCTCACTTTAAATCTGGAGGTGACTTTGTGTCAAAAATGAGTTTCTTAGAGAGAGCATATCGATGGGTCTTTTTTTTTATATATCTATTCTGATACCCTGTGTCTTTTGATTGGGGTATTTAGCCCATTTACATTCAGGGTAACTATTGAAAGATATGAATTTAGTGCCATTGTATTGCCTGTAAGGTGACTGTTACTGTATATTGTCTCTGTTCCTTTCTGGTCTGTTACTTTAAGGCTCTCTCTTTGCTTAGAGGACCCCTTTCAATATTTCCTGTAGGGCTGGCTTGGTGTTTGCAAATTCTTTTAGTTTTTGTTTATCCTGGAAGCTTTTTATCTCTCCTTCTATTTTCAGTGAGAGCCTAGCTGGATGTAGTATTCTTGGCTACATATTTTTCTCGTTTAGTGCTCTGAATATATTATGCCAGTCCTTTCTGGTCTGCCAGGTCTCTGTGGATAGGTCTGCTGTCAGTCTAATATTTCTACTGCTGTATGTCACAGATCTCTTGTCTCGAGCTGCTTTCAGGATTTTCTCTTTGTCACTGAAACTTGTAAGTTTTATTATTAGATGACAGGGTGTGGACCTATTTTTATTGATTTTGAGGGGGGTTCACTGTGCTTCCTGGGTTTTGATGCTTGTTCCCTTTGCCAAATTAGGGAAATTCTCTGCTACAATTTGCTCCAATATACCTTGTGCCCCCCTCTCTCTTTCTTCTTCTTCTGGGATCCCAATTATTCTAATATTGTTTTGTCTTTTTTTTTTAAGATTTTATTTATTTATTTCATAGAGGGAGAGAGATCACGAGGAGGCAGAGAGGCAGGCAGAGAGAGAGGGGGAAGCAGGCTCCCCGCTGAGCAGGGAGCCCGATGCAGGCCTCGATCCCAGGACCCTGAGATCATGACCTGAGCTGAAAGCAGAGGCTTTAACCCACTGAGCCACCCAGGCGCCCAAATATTGTTTTGTCTTATGGTATCAATTACCTTTTGAATTCTCCCCTTGTAGTCCAGGNCTTTAACCCACTGAGCCACCCAGGCGCCCAAATATTGTTTTGTCTTATGGTATCAATTACCTCTTGAATTCTCCCCTTGTAGTCCAGGAGTTGTTTATCTCTTTTTTTCTCAGCTTCTTTATTCTCTATCATTTGGTCTTCTATATCACTAATTCTCTCTTCTGCCTCATTTATCCTAGCCATAAGAGCCTTCATTTTTTATTGCATCTCATTAATAGCTTTTTTTGATTTCAACTTGGTTAGATTTTAGTTAGAGTTTAGTTCAACTTGGTTAGATTTTACTTCTACAGAAATGGATTTTATTTCACCAGAAAGGGATTTTCTAGCATCTGCCATGCTTTTTTTGAGCCCAACTAGCACCTTGATAATCATCATTATGAAGTCTATTTCTGACATCTTACTAATGTCCATATTGATTAGGTCCCTAGCCATCAGTACTGCCTCTTGTTCTTTTTTTTTTTTTAAAGATTTTTTATTTTATTTATTTGACAGAGAGAGAGCAATCACAAGTAGGCAGAGAGGCAGGCAGAGAGAAGGAAGCAGGCTCCTTGCCGAGCAGGGAGCCCGATGCGGGCCTCGATCCCAGGATCCTGAGATCATGACCTGAGCTGAAGGCAGAGGCTTAACCCACTGAGCCACCCAGGCACCCTCTTTTTTTTTTGAGGTGAGTTTTTCCACCTTGTCATTTTATCCAGATAAGAATAGATGAATGAGAGAACAAAATACTAGAAGGGTAGCAACGACCCCAGAAAAATATACACTAATATACATATATATATGNTATATATATATATATGTATATATATATATATATATATATATATATATATACATATATATATATATATATTACACTGGTGAATAGAACAGGGCCACATGCTTGAGTTTGGGTGTATTTTGGTCTGTTAGAAGAAACTGTCTCCAAAAATTTTAAAGAAAGAAAAAACATATATATATATATATGTGTATATATATACAAAATAAGGGTAAACATGATGAAGGGATGGAATATGACTGTAAAGATGAAAATTAAAAAAGACTCTAAAAAAAGAATTGATAAGATAGAAGTTGGTTAAAAAAGAAAAAAAAAGGAAAGGATGTGATCAAGCTGGAGACTAGAACAAAGCCATGTGCTAGATTTAGGGTATATTTTGATCTGTTAGAAGAAACTGTATCCCAAAATTTTAAAGAAAGAAAAACCTATATGTATATAAAAAATAAGGTTAAATACAGTGAAGGGATAGAATATAGAATATGATTATAGTAGTCAAAATTAAAAAAGATTTTTTTAAAAAGTATTGATAACATAAAACAGTTAAAAAACGTTAAAATAGGAAAGAGGAAAAATTTAAAAAATAGAATAAGAAAAAAATAAAATTAAAAAAATTTAACTTTGAGGGGCACCTGGGTGGCTTAGTGGTTAAACCTCTGCCTTCGGCTCAGGTCATGATCTCAATTCAGGGTCTTGGGGTTGAGCCCTGCTTTGGGCTCTTTGCTCACCAGAGAGCCTGCTTCCCACAACCCCTTCCCCCCCCCCACCTGGCTACTTGTGATCTCTCTCTCTCTGTCAAATAAATAAATAAAATATTTAAAAAAATTTTTAACTTTGAAAGACTAAAGAATCATGGGAAAAAGCCATGAATTCTATGTGCTGTATTCCCACAGCTCTGCAGTTTTGCAGTTCTCTTTGATTGGTGAACTTGGTCTTGGCTGGATGTTCTTCTTGATCTTCTAGGGGAGGAGCCTGTTGCAGTGATTCTCAAATGTCTTTGCCTGAGGCAGAATTGCACCACCCTTGCGAGGGGCCAGGCTAAGTAATCTGCTCGGGTTCGCTCTCGGGAGCTTTTGTTCCCTGAACGCTTTCCGTAGAGCTTTGGAGGACGGGAACTAAGATGGCGGCCTCCTAGGCTCCGGTCCATAGGAGCTGAGAGCTTGGAGCCCCACTCCTCAGTGTGCCTGAGAGAAATGCAGTCAATTGCTCCCATTTCCCTGATCTCTGGCTGCACTCTGAGCTCACCTGGCCTGTGACCGAGAGTTTCTATCTCTGGTGCACCACCCCATTTGGAGTCTCCAAACCCAGCAGATACCTGCAGCACACTCCCGAGCAGCTCCTTCCGGAGAAGGAAGGTGAGTCTCCCTGATCTGCCACTTGTGGGGTCCCTGGTCAAAGAGCAGTGGCCTGTGCCTCGGATCATGGTTTAAGGTAACCCTGAGCCGAGAGCCCACTGCTCAGTTCTGTCTCTGCAGTGGGCTTCCCTGCTCTGATACCTAGGAGCTCTGCTGCACTCAGACACCCCTGGTCTTTCTGTGACCCCGTGGGTCCTGAAATCACACTGTCCCCACGAGGGGTCCACCCCCTACTTAGCCTCTGGAGTGACATCCCTCAGTGGAGCTGACTTCTAAAAGTTCCAATTTGTGCTCCGCTGTTCTGCTGCTTGCCAGGAGCCAGCCCCTCCCCATGCGGTCTCTCTTCCCATTTATCATCTTGGATTCACTTCTCCACAAGTCCTACCTTCCAGAAAGTGGTCGTTTTTCTGTTCTTAGAATTGCTGCTTTTCTTCTCTTCAATCTCTTGTTGAGTTTGTAGGTGTTCAGAATGGTTTGATAACTATCTAGCTGAACTCCTGGGACCTGATGAAATTAAGGTCTCCTGCTCTTCCACCATCTCGCTCCTCCCCTTCCATCATTTTTTCCCCCCACAATTGCTCATTTTACTAGACTTTTTGATGAATTGCCTGGCGGCGATAGTGTGGATAGTGTGTGTGTGTGTGTTTTTTTTTTTTTTACAGAGACTGCATGAAGGGACATGACCAGGGGCTCCTGCTGGGGAAGATCTTGAAGGGCCTCCTCGGAGAGGTGTGAGTGATGTCACCCCCTGGCTGGGGGAGTAACACATTACCTGTGTCCCCTCTGCGACTTGGCAAGTAGTAGTGGCGTAAGGTTCAGGGAGAGATGTTTTTGTCCAATTAAATAGTTCACAGCCCTTAAAAAAGACCAACTCTTCATTATGCTCTCAAGAGTGGCTATAACTTTTACTTAAGCACACACCAGCCACAGAAGTCTGAAATATATTACGACTCACTGTATGTACTGTTGTTTGATGTACAGGACGTCACCCTGAATGGCCACTTGGGGAGCTGTGTGTGGTCACCCCTGGCCACAGTCAGTTCCTGGGCAGCACTTTCCTGGCAAGTGTGGACAGGGTCCTAGTGCTGAGATTATTTTGGAAGGGAAAATGAGCAGATGTGGCCCTCGCCTGCCTCCCTGCCTGTCGTGGGACTCATTTGCACATTCTATGGGGCTCCGATACCCTAAGGCACATAGTTGCTTTTGGTTAATTGTTATTACTGTGTGTAAGGAGAACTCTGGGTGAAACTGCCAAGTCTTCTGCTAGGGCCAGAAATGGAAAAAATCTTTCAAACAGAAAATGAAGTTTAGTTTGGCATTCTAATAGATCATTAGCCCGAAAATGTACACTTGGCCTTGCTGGTAGTTTTGAGGAAGGGAAGGGTGATAATGCAGAATTTATGGGCTCTGCCATTTGAGGCCGGCCTCCTGTCCCATGGGACCTGTAGAGCCCTAAGTCTGGCTGAAGCTCTGCTTCGTATGGGCACTCCTACCCTGTCTCTTTGCTGTCAGGGGGAGGGTTGGTCCACCCCCAGAGTCTCATTTACAGTGTGAGCATTTGGCTCTGGTGGATATTACGCTTGGTCTTTTCAAATCTTGCTGCTTCCCATGGCTACGCCGACTCCATCTGACTGGCCCTTACTTCCCTGCATGACTTGGCTTCCCTTCTGCCTCCTGCTCCGCCTATACAGTCTGTACGGGGAAGTTCAAAATGATACTCCTGTGATTCCTTCTTTCCTTCTTCTCCTTTCTTCTTTCTTCTTCCTCTTCCTCCTCTTCCTCCTCTTCCTCCTCTTCCTCCTCCTCCTCCTCCTCCTCCTCTTCTTCTTCTCCTTCTCCTCCTCCTCAGCCCCTCTTCCTCCTCCTACTTCTTCTTTAAAGATTTATTCATTTATTTTAGAGAACGTGGTAGAGAGAGCATGAGAGGGGGAAAGGACAGAGGGAGAGAGAGAATCCTTAAGCAGACTCCATACTGAGTGTGAAGGCTGACTCAGGGCTGGATCCCAGGCCCCTGAGATCATGACCTGTGCTAAAATCAAGAATCAGACACTCAACTTACTGTGCCAGCCAGGCACTCCAAGTTGTGATTTCTTCTAAAGTCAGAGTCCTTTCTTGATGAGCCTGTGCCTGTGGAGGATTTTGTCTGATTTTGTTTGGTCTGTTGCATGGTTCCCACAGAGGCCGTTTACCCAATTTCTGACGTGGCTAAATTTCATTCCATGTGTGGAGAAATGTACTAATCTTTGGCTGTTCACAGCTGGCTTTGGAAGCCAGTTGATCTCACTGGTGATGAAGGAGTTACACAGATTTCTTTGATGAGCTTGTCTGATAAACCACACCAGGAGGGCCTCAAACCCCTGTCCTGTGTTGAGCCTTTGGATGTAACCAAAGCTTATCTGTGTCTCACAGTCTTCTTCGTGTGAAGGTCACAGAATCAAATGAGGTGCCAAAAAAAAAAAAAAACCCTAGATAGTCCATCATGAGTTGACTCTGTATGTGAGGGTTGGTGGAGCAGTGATAGGGAGGGACAGAGGGAGAGACACTTAGCTCTTGTGCATGGAGGGAACAGGGGTTGACGACTTGAGTGAGAAAAAAGGGAATTCAAGGGAGACAGAACAGGCTATTTCAAAATGGGTTTCTGAGACCTCACACTGACAGCTCACAGAGGAACCGAAGAAAGCAGACCAGGGTTTGACACGCCTTTAGGGTCAAATATGTGGAGTCTGAACCCTGACTGTGCCAATCACTTACTACAAGACTTGACTCCGTGCCTCCATTTCTTGTGTTGTGGGCTCCACAAAGAATAAACAGTCAGCCTTGTGATTGCTCTATGGAATTTGAGAGTCTGTTTCCAAGTGCAGAGTGAGTGAGGTGTGATTGCAAAGACCAAGGCTGTAGAAAGGACTCTGTGAGTTCTCCTACATAACTGGAGGTCAGGCGCTAGAAGTGGGTCTGATGCAGGAGGAAGGGCATCATTTGCTCAGGGCCCAGAAGGAATAGGCCTGGGTGAGCAAGAGGAGAGAAAATACCTTAGGAAGAAATCCCAATCCGAGCCAGAAAGGCCATCCTCAGGGACACAGTCTGTTGTGTTTACTCTACCCCTCAAGATGTGGCCCCAGAAACCACTAGAATGTGCAACCCCACAAGTGAACTATAATGTAAGCTGTGAATCTTAGGTGGTACTGACGTATCAGCGTGGCTTCTTTGCCATCTTACCACTCTGGTGGTGGCTGTTGGGAATGGGGGAGGCTACAGGTGTGGGGGAGCAGGGGGAATATGGGAAATCTCTGTACTGTCCTCCAATTTTGCTGCAAATCTAAAAGTGCTCTAAGAAAGAAAAGTCTTACTACATTGAAAAAAAATATGGCCCCAGGAAGCAAGTTCTCTATGCAGATGGGTACTGTCTTTAGTCAATGACAAACGGGCCACTACACTTGGATCTGGGCATTTAAACTTTTATTAATACAAAGTGTTTTCTTTTCTTTTCTTTTGAGCAATTATTTTATGCTAGTGGCTCAGATTTGTCGGAGATTATTTGAAGTTACAGGTAAACATATAGTGAAGTCTCTTCCTGAAGTTGTGTGTGTGATTTCAATAATTCTAAATACACTATTTTATATTGGGTTCCACCAAATCTAATCGCCTTTGATTTAGATCATTACTCCAATTTGTCAAGCTCATTTTGAGACTGATGTCTGTCTTCCAATATGCTATCCGGTATCCCCAGCTTTCTGATAAATGCAGATTTGATACTCAGGTTTGATATGCTTTTACTGACAGAAAGTGTTGAAAAGACAGGATGAGAAACCATTTTCGTAGAATTTCATGAGTGATTTCTTTCCAGCTTGATAGCTACCCATTTCAGTTAGCCAGGGGTTGATCATTCTAGTCAAAATGCCTGATACAGAATCTATTTCTCCTTTATGGCTAGCGGTCACATGGCCAAGACCACCCTTTCCCTATCATCCTGGCTTTCCTACCTTGCTTTTAAAGGAAACTGCCTTACCTAACCTCCTACTTAGGGAGCCTTGCTCTGTATTTGTCACTATGCCCCCTTGCTGGCTCATCCTGACTCAGGAGAAGCCATCCTATCATCTTTGGCCTGATGCAAAAAAGCTGAGCCAATCTGAACTGAGGAAAATAAGAAGAATTTTATAATTTGCAATAGATCTGGAAGTGAAAGGAGATCATAAGATTGAGAGAGAAAGAGAGAGAGAGAGAGAGAGAGAGAGAGAGAGAGAGAGAGAGATATGAGGAGGAGGTCCGAAGGCTTCCTTTGTGTCTGGGATCACTCTGAGAAAGTCATAAAAGTGTGGACTCTCTCCCCCAGAGAAATGTACAAATGAACACATATACGGCATTTGGCTTAGAGTTTCAAGACATTTATACAACTTCTAAATCTGGAAGTAGTTAGTCCTAGAAAAGAGCTAATAAATCTGGTTAGTACAAGACAATGAAGAGGATGCACAGAGAGAAATGGGGTTGGAGAGAGAGACCCCTAGAACTGCCTCATCTTCTGTGGTCTGTAGGTTGGGTTCTGGTCCACCTGATCTTTCCAATAAAACCCACTTTTCTTGAGATAAATTAAGTGAGTCTATGTTCTTGCAACTGAATTTACCTGACTTAAACAATGAGCTCATCAGGCAACCAGCCATGCAAACCGCTCACCCTAGAGTCACATCTGTATCTCCAAACATCACTTCCCAAGGGTGCCATGCTTGACTCTCCATCTTTCTTACTGTGCTGATATTCCGGGGGCAAACTCGTCTCTTCTCTATCACTTATTTGCCTATATCCTAAAGATTTCTATGCTTCTTCCCCAAACCATAGATGAGGTATCCAACCACTTGCTGAACATCCCTACCTGTTGACACCCTAAATATTGCAACATGTAACTTTGAAACCAAACTCATAGCACTTCACAAAAGAGAAACAGAAAGCAAAAACAGAATCAAGGCACACACAATTGCTCTTCTCTAAATATGCTTTGTCTTTTTTTTTTTTAATTTGTCCACAGTATCCGTTCTAAGAAGCCTAGGAAGCATCCCCGACACCCTTCTCTCATCTGACCTCAACCAAGCGAATCATTAGAGCTTTCTGATTCTACCCTCTGAAAAGTTCCCACACCCATGTGTTTCTTTCACCTTCGCGCCATGACCCTACTCTGCCTTCCTCATCCATCACCTGGATGAGGTTTGTTGTAAAATAAAAGTCTAATCCATCTCCCTGTCTCCAATCTTGACCACTCTGAGCTGTCCTTTAGCTGCAGACACATGGTTAGTCTCAGTGACAAATCTAAGAAACTCCCACTTGACATTCTTTGGTGGTTCCACATAAGCTATGAGATCAAGTACACACGTCCTACAGGGCACAGGGACGCCCACGATGTCTCCTGCTTATTGTCCTTCTAGCACATCTCCTGCCCCTCCGTACACATCCCTTCTCGCTCCAGCCAGCTGACTTGCTTACACTTCCCATGACTCTGCTGGGCATGCCCTTCCCTAGCTGAAGGTTTCTCCTAGGCTCCTCTTCAGCTAAATTCCTTTTGGGAGTCTGAAGTATAGAGATACAAATACACAAAATTGCTGATGCTTTCATAAAGAAATTGAGAATTGCACATCCCACACCACATAGCCAAACATCAGAAAATTCCATTTTAAGATATATAACATGCTAAGCATATCTAATACCTACTCCCTAAGGTCCCCAGTGTCCTTCTTTTGGTGATCTCTTTATGGTTCCTTTCTGCCCCCAGTGACATTTACTCTGCGACCTCTCCAGCCATGCTCACTTCAGCCTTTGCTTCTATTTCTCTATCTTTTCTATTTCTATCCATTCACCCTAGCTTCCTTCCTTCCTTCCTCCCTCCATCTTTCTCTCTCTTTCCTTCCTTCCTTCCTCTCTTCCTTCCTTCCTTCTTTCCTTCCTTCCTTCCCTCTCTCTCTCTTTCTTTCTTAATAGAGACAACTATGATTCTCATTTATATTTTCCAACTAGCCTCCTTCCACTTAGTACTCCATCAGCAAAAGCAACATTTTTCTAAGAATTGATGTTCACTGGAAGGCAGGGTGAATCTAAAATATATGAATTTTAACTAATATGTGAATTTTAAATATCATAAAAATTTTTAAATAACATTTTCCCCTACTTATAAAAGTAATTTCTGTTCACTGAGGAAATACTCGAAATTACAAAGGAATATAAAGAGGAACCTAACAACTACCTCATCACTAACTACCACAGATAGAACATCTCTTTCTTTCTCTCTCTCTCTCTCTCTCTCTCTCTCTCTCTCTCTCTCTCTCTCTCTTTCTTTGGTTTGGCTAGGGTCCCCACCAGAAACCAGGAAGAATCTTTCCTAGGATCCATTAGAAGCCTGAAATTAAGCCTAACTTGTAAAAAATTCTGAAGAAATTTAAAATTTTCTTTTCTTTCAGTGAAAAATAAGTCACTGCAACCAGGAAGCCCACAGGTATTCTCTCTCAAGAAATGACTGATTTTAGGGCCCATGGGTGGCTTGGTCAGTTAAGTGTCCGACTCTTGATCTCGGCTTAGGTCTTCATCTTGGTGTTGTGAGTTCAAGCCCTGCGTTGGGCTCCATGCCCAGCATAGAGCCTACTTGGAAAAAAATGATGGACTTAATATTTGAATAAGTAGTACATGACATGGTTCAGAATTCTAGCAGGATAAAAACTTAGTGTGATTTTTAAATAGGTCTACAAATTCTTGGCTATTCCTTCCATCAAAATATAGAGTCTGATTGCTCTCCCCTTGAATATAAAGTGGCTTAGTGGCCCAATTTCTTGGAGGTCCATCCAGAGATTTTTATGCACTTGAATAAAATGTAAATATGTATTTTTCCCCCTCCTCTTTACACATTGTTTCATATTTTGATTTTTTTGCAACCATCAGTACCTTTTGAAGATCTTTCATTCTTTTTTACAGTTGAATAATATTGTCTTGTCTGAGTCCCTTTTTAATGGACATTTAGATAGTGTCCAATCTTTTGCTCCTACAGTGTTGTGACAAATAATCTTGTATATACATCACTTTGTATATATATGGGTATAACTGTAGGATAAAGGTCTTGAAATGGAATTGCTGGGTCAAAGGGGAGGCACATTTGTAATTCTAATAGATATTGCCATATTGACCTTTGTAGCCTTCTAATTTATTCTCCCTCCAGTGATTAATGAGTTCCCTATATTTCAGGCCTCACCAATGCCGGACATTATTGGACTTCTGGATCTTTGCCAATCTGATTGACAAAAAATAGTATCTCAGTGCAGTTTTAATTTGCATTTTTTTAAACCAGTAATATTGAACATATTTCATGTTTAAGAGCCTTTTTATATTTACTTTTCTATGATCTGTTTATATCATTTGCCCACTTTGAATGGCTTGATAGTCTTTTAAAAAATTAATTTGAACTTAACCTATTAGGGAAATTGAGGCTTTGTCTATGATGGAAGAAGTAAAGTTTTTTCTGATTTGCTGTTTGTCTTTTGACTTTGCTCATAACATTTATTTCATGGAGAAGTTTTATTTTATTTTTCCATTTGTGGAATATATTGTCTTCTTTTATGGTCCTGAATCTTATGTCACAGTTGGAAAAGTCTTTCTTATTCTCAAGTCATTGAATTAAGCTTTTTTTCTACTACTTTGGGGTTTTAATCTTCTACATCTGGAATTTATCCAGGTTTTAGAGTGTGAAGTGTGGATCCAACTTTCCTTCTTCAAGATGGCTTCTGTGTTGTTTCAATGCCATTGATTGAGTAATCCACTTTCTCCTCCCTCATTGGGAATATCACTTATAGATATATTTTGGTTTATTTCTACACTCTCTATTTTGTTCCATTGATGTGTCCGTCAGTTCTGAGGTAGTATCATATTTCTTCATTGTTGCTGTCTTAGAATATCTGGTATACATACTCTCCATTCACTGCTCTTTTTATTCATAGTTTTCCAGATAAAACTTATTTATTTGTCACTGTGAAATTTTGAATCATCCTATATGCCTTTTGAGAAGTGATATCTGAAGTGGTTATCTACCTATACCCTTAAAACTTTGATAATGGGACCACCTTCTTTTAAAGTTCTTATCTCTTTCACACTCAATCTTAAATGGTTCTTACTATTTGGTCAGGATCATTTCTAAGGGACGCAACTTCCTCTACCTTCTGAAAATGAAATTATCAGCAAGATAAGGCAAAGAAACCATGCAGCTAGTGGACTTGGTCTTTCGCACCTGTCTGGAGAGTTTAAATCCATCACTAGTTATGAGCGGATTTTAGGAAAGCGTTAGCAGTGTCCTCTGTCTGGCAGGGTGGTCTGGAGCATGGTGCAGAGTCTCTCCCCACTCTCCCCGATCTTCCCCTTCATGTGCATGGATTTCCACACTTCTTTAATCATCAGCTGTTTGGGGGGAACCCACCATGTTCTAGGCACTGTTCTAGAAAATGACAATGCAGTAATGTACTAAAAAAAATTGTTGTCTTTGTGGATTGTGGAATTTACTTTCTAGAAATCTGATGGGCACATATACATACCAACACGCAAGTATAAAATGAAACTGCACTACTCTATTGCCAAACCCAAGTCAAGAACTCCTGACCAGTGTCCCAGACATCTGTTGTTCTTGGCGACGTGGCTTCCTGGCCTCTTATTTTGACAGCAGCACTCTGGCTTTCCTTTGGGGAACCATCCTTCCCACCTCTGGCTCTCCAGGAGCCAACAAGAATGCTCCAAACCCTTGAGCTTTATGACCAATTCAGGCATATATAACATATTAAACAGGAAGAATAAGCGACCAGGACTTTTTTCTGGAATCATTGAATAACAGGAATTCTTCACACTGGGTTTAAAGCTTGCAGAAGGCAAACTGTACTTTCTATGGCTGTCTCAATCACTCTTCCAGGGTGGAAAGTTTTTAAAGAATGAAGACAACACAGAAGAAAGCAAGACCAAGACACTTCATGTCCATTTTACTGACTGAGCTCCTTGATCCACCTTGTTTGTTTGTTTGTTTGTTTTAGAGAGAGAGGGGAAGGGGCTGATAGAGGAGAGAGAGAATCTTTTAATTTTATTTGAATTCAATTAATTAACATATAGTGTATTATTACTTTCAGAGATAGAGTTCACTGATTCATCCGTTGAAAGTAACACCCGGTGCTCATTATATCCTACACCCTCCCCAATCCCTATTACCCAGTTACCCCAAACCCTCAACCATCTGCCTTCCAGCAATCTTCAGATTTTTCTTGTAGTTAAGAGAGGGAGAATCTTAAGCAGGCTCCACGCCCAGTGCAGAGCCTGCCATGGGGCTTGATCTCACAATCCTGAGATCATGACCTGAGCCAAAACCAAGAGTCAGGCTTTTAACCGACTGATCTGCCTAGAGGCCCAGATCTACCTCATTTAAACCCAGGTCTACCCTTGGACTTTTTAGTTCCATGGGCCACCGATTGTCATTTGAACCCATGAGATCATATTTATTTCCTATTCTTAGAATTTTATTTTATGACTTCTACTCTGGGTCCTTGCATATGAACTGTGAAGCTATAAGCATTGCTTTAAACGTTCTTCTCCACTGTTCCTTCCTGAGAGGACCTGGAGACCCATCCTACCCCTCTTTGTTCATTCTGTGTCATGTCTATTCTTGCTGTGCCACCAAGACTAAACCAAGATTGGGAGAGGACTGCCTGGCAAGACCCTGCCCAAGGAGGGGTGTTTCCAGGGCTACACTGGGCACAGCAGTCATTCCAAGATGATCTGGTTGGTTGCCACGATGAGGGAACAGTACAAAAGCAGGATCCAGAAAACCAACCCATGGTGGGGAGCTGCTGTTAGCTGCTCGCTCAGTGGATGGAGGTAGAAGAATCAGCTAGAGAGTAAGATGAAAAGCTGGGCCAGGATGGAAATGAGGCCATCAAATCCTGAAATAGGGCATAAGCAAGTAAAATGGCTTGGTCTTAGGACCTCAGTCTGCAAACTCTCTCCACCCAGTGTGTGCTCTGGGATGGAGTGAACACATGAGGGAGCAAACTTGGCTGGACAATGACATAGTTCTTGTCCGAGCTTTTCTCTTTTCCATACTTGAGTATCATTCAAAGTCATCTTGAACACATTATCATGTCTTGCTAAGTAGGTGAGTCCGATATTTATAGGATACACCCTATCCTGTTCCA
Organism: Ailurus styani; assembly: GCA_002007465.1. Taxonomy (NCBI): domain Eukaryota; kingdom Metazoa; phylum Chordata; class Mammalia; order Carnivora; family Ailuridae; genus Ailurus; species Ailurus styani. The sequence goes on from LNAC01000220.1 coordinate 104,328, forward strand.
AGAGCCTATCATTTTTTTTTTATTTAAGCCTATCATTTTTGTACAACAGACCATGATCCAGAAGACTAAGCCAAGGTCCTTGGGAGATTCCAGCCCTGCTGAACTGGATACTGCTCCCAGGAGGGCAGTTGGAATTGTGTTGTGGCATTTGTTGGTTGTCACCATGACTGTGGGGTGTTACCTGGTGTTCGATGGGCAGCAAGCAGCTGCACTGTTGGTCTACAAAGGGAACTATTGTCCCGCCCAGAATGAAGACTGTGTTCACCCCCAAATGGAAAACTCTGAGTATACCCTAGGCAGTAACTTCCACTGTCTACTTCCTAAAGGCTCCTTTACTTCCAGTCATGGATTTCAGCAGAATAAGAGCTAAAAACACTCCCTCTGCCCCAAACTCAAGCTTGCCTCACCTGTGGAGGTTATCGGTTTACACCTGAAGCAGAGACACTGGGTAGCTCTCAGGACATCTGGGGAATGCCTATCATGTTTCCTTTATTTCCCATCGGCTGTACCACATGTACCCACAGTGGTCCCCATCCTCAGTGGGGAGATTGCAGATACCATGACGAGTCTCTTCCTTCCAGGTTTATTTGCCCGTGCGTTATGAAATGTTTATGCTGCTTCCTTTTGAAGCTCCAGATACACCTTCTGTGAAAAGAGGCTACTCCTGATACATACAATGGATTAAACCTTTTCCACTTACTCATTTAGACTTTCACTTCTTTGGTCACATCATGGAGTAAGGATTTTGTGCAGGATGCCATGCTAAGGGCTGGGTGCGCTTCCTCCTCATGTCAAGTGTTTTCTACTCACTAGCTTCTTGATGTTCTTTTCACTTCTATGTTCTTAGAGTTCTTTTTCCTCTTGATGCTTTTGGCAATCATTTTGGTCATCGCATCTAGGAACTACTTATCCTCTCTAGCCAGCCAGAATGTAGGAGACCAACTCCCAAACCCTTTTCGCTCTAGCAAAAAGGTTTGTGTTTCTATCATACTCAATCCACAGGGAGACAAAAGTGAGCTTGTCCTGCAGTTCCCCCAAACAGCTCGGTCCTCAGGACATCCTTCTTGGACCTTTGCCTATAAGCTGCTGTGGTATTGAGACCACTCGCCATATTTGTTCACCAGGTCACTTCCGGTCTTGAGGAATTACTGGAAACTTCTACTTAGAGGTAGCCATCTGTCTCCAGGTGTATATACAATGTTCCAGCTAGTTGACTGTGCATTTGCTTGCTATGCAAATTGCACCAATCATTGTTACTTAAAAAAATTCCCCTCCTCTGCGATATGGCCAAGTATTTTTTTTATACTTTTTTTTTTTTTTTAAGATTTTATTTCTTTATTTGACACAGAGAGAGAGAGATCACAAGTAGGCAGAGAGGCAGAGAGAGAGGAGGAAGCAGGCTCCCTGCCGAGCAGAGAGCCCGATGCGGGCCTCGATCCCAGGACCCTGAGATCATGACCTGAGCCGAAAGCAGAGGCTTTAACCCACTGAGCCACCCAGGCGCCCTCACTGAGCTTCTTTTATGAGGACTAAATCTGTCCCATTCTTGAGGCTTCTGAGTCTAGAGTTACTGCATTTCTTTAATGGCCAGAATTGGTCTGACACTTCCTTATCAGAGTAACCTAACAATCATTGTTGGGAGAAACCTCAGCTTCTCTAGTCCCTTAGCCCTTACTTATCTTGTCCCGAGTCTCATTCCACATCTTCTACGCTGCACAGGGGCTGGGGTTTGAGGACGAGCCGGCTGCTGGCTCACAGGGAGGGCAGAGGTAATGTAATCCCACAGTGAATACCCCAGTAATTCCGCCCCTACAAGTAGAAAGTGTCCCGGCACCAGGCTCACAGAGACCCAACTTTGATAACAAGGAAGCTCATGGTTCAAAATTGTGAAACTGAGCAGCAAGGAGACCAGAACGTGCCTCTATTTTTAAAAAGTCTGATCTATTGCAAACATACAGTCCTTGGAAGGGAAGACACAGTTATTAAAGGCATCTTCTGAGACTTGATCTGCTTCAGTCTAACATTCGGAGTGCTCAAAGAATAGAATTCTCTGAGATGGAGGAATTCTACTTTGTGCAAAGAGAATGCCCGGTGCTCCTTTCCACTTTCATGGGCAGCCTTCTCATGGAGACTCCCGGGTCTAGATGACGGACCTCGCTTGGTTCTTCCCAGAAAGATCTACATGTGGAAAGAAGGCACTTCCTAAAGGTACGTTTAAGACATCGACTCAGGGTCCCTGGTAAAAGCCTGCCTCTCAGGGCTTCAGTGGGGAAGGGTAGAGGAAGATATGAAGGAGAGGAGGGGGGATTTCTTGCAGGAGGGATGAACTCAAAGCAAAGACTGGTGGGAAGCAGGGATGGGAAACAGAGAGACATCAAGCTTATAAAAAGAAAAATGGAAAACCTTTGAAAGAAGAGGACAGAGAGATGCTGGAAGCTGTGATAAGTCAATAAATGTGGGAGGCAAACCCAACCCAACCCAACCTAACCCAACCAAACCAAACACTGAACAGTAACAAAAATCAGAAATCCCTTTTCTGGGGTCCCCTGAAATGTGAATCTTGGCTGCAAGTTATTGTGCAGTTGACAGGTACAAGCTGATTTCAAGGAGTGACAACATTTATTTATTTATCGTTTACTTACATTTTCTGGAACATCTGGATTTTCATAATTCTCTTCTTGGCATATGCCGAAGTGGCTTACCTTGCCCTGAGATTCATAAAACAAGACAGAGGCAGTCTAGTTTCCGAAGCATTTTGGTGGCCTTGAAAACTTCTAACTCAAAGCCTGGGCAATGCTAAGTGCCTGTTCGTTCACTGTGCTCTGGATAAACAATGAGGGAAGTGATGTCAATGTCATTTCCAATGATGACGGACATGTAAACACACTTGACGCCCGGCAATAAATAACACAGCCTGGTTTAATGAGCGCTCATGGTGCTTCTTACAGATAGTAATTAATTTGGGCAGAATAGACCCACAGAATCTTAAAATAGTTTGTAGGCCTGAGAGTGATTGTCTTTGAATCTATGCACAGAAATGGACACAATTTCTGTGGTTGCTGTTGAAACTGGGTCCCTGTTGAGCTCTTCTCCTGGACAACCCAACATGAGAGCTGAGGTTCTACTACTCACAGATAAAAAACCTTTACTCATGTTCTGGACTGAACTGTGTGCTGCTCACCCCCACCCGCTGCAAGTTCGTATGTTGAAGCCTTGGTACCCAGTGTGGCTGTATTTGGAGACAGGGCCTTTAGGGAGATAATTAAGGCTAATTGAGGTCATAAGGGTAGTACCATGACCTAATAGGGCTGATGTCCTGATAAGAAGAGAAGGGACACCGGGGGAGCTTGTGCACAGAGAAGAGACCATGTGAGGACACAGAGAGAAGGCAGCTGTCTACGAGGCAAAGAGAGAGGTCCTAGGAGAAAGCAACTTTGTTGACACCTTGGTCTTGGACTTGTAGCCTCTAGATCTGTGAGAAAATAAATTTTTATTGTTTAAACCCCTTAGTCTGTGGTAACTTGTTATGGCAGCTCTTGTAGACTTAGACAACCATTGACCTCTCTTCTACGGCTTTTCTGCTTCCACTGGAGCCATATGGGAGTTTGAGACCAGCTTCGGCTGTGGCATTAGAACTTTTGCATATTAATAAATAAAGAAATACAGTGCAGGAGAGAAACCAGAGCTCGACCCCTGGCTAAGGCTCGGGCATACTGTAGATGCCCAATAAATGCTTATGGACTAAATGGAGAAGCAAGTGGGAATGACTTTTCATAAGAAGTGCCTCTGGAACTTCCAGAGGAGTAACCCCTAATCTTGACCCAAAGAATAAGGAAGAAATTCAGAAGCTCCAGCTGGGAAAACGGCCACGGAGAGCAGGACCACAGAGACTCCAACAAGGAAGGGTCCGGAGCAGGGAGAAGCCCCCTAAAGGAGGAACAGAAGTGTCTCAGAAGTAATGACAAAAAATTGGCAGAAAACTTCAGAGGTCTTTTTGTTATTGTTTTGTTTTTTGTTTGTTTGTCTTTGTTTTTGTTTTTTTCCATGAATGGATGAGCAGGTTAGGGCCCAAGGAGGGGGCTTAGGGTCAAAGGATCCCAGTGGCTGGTCTACATGGGGCTCCAGAGTGAAAAATCATTGTTATTGTGACACAGAAGCTTGCAGTGGGGGGAGTGGAGTGTGGCCTGGTGAAGCAGGGGTCACAACTCCCTCTGCCCCAGCACAGAACCCTCAGCTTTGTCTACACAAGACCCTACTAAAAATTGCTCTTCTGGGGCACCTGGGTGGCTCAGTGGGTTAAAGCCTCTGCCTTCGGCTCAGGTCATGATCTCAGGGTCCTGGAATCAAGGCCCGCTTTGGGCTCCTTGCACAGCTGGGAGCCTGCTTCCTCCTGTCTCTCTGTCTGCCTCTCTGCCTACTTGTGATCGCTCTCTCTCTCTGTGTCAAAAAAATAAAAAATAAAAAAAAAAGAAAATTGCTCTTTTGTGTACCCTCATGGCCTCCTACATTCTGTGCTCATCTTGGGAAATGGTGCTGATACATCAGAAGAGGGTCATCCAAAAACAGTAAGCAAAACACGGAGCTTGGACAATCTGGAGTGGACAAGATGTGGGTGAAAACACTATGTTCCGTGACATCAGAGCCATTCTCCTCCTAGATTCCTGGGTAGGGAAGTCTCTTGTCACCAGAGGACTTCTTCTTCCCTTAGCATTTATCTGGCTCCTCCAAAGTCATTCCAGTCATTCCTTGCCAGATGCCAGCCCAGGATTTCCCACTTCACCTTTTATCTAAGACACAACTCATCTTTATCCTTCAAGAATTCTCTCCAATGCTGAGTTCCTACTTTATCCCCTTCCATCCTTGCTCACAAGCCTTACCTTGTCTTTCAGAACCCTTCCGAGTGCTCCAACCATTATTTCTGACTGTCCCCACTGCCCCATGCAACCTTCCGAACAGTCTGTGTTGCTCAGCTACTGGAAGAAGTTCCCGCGTGGAAGGCCATCCAGTTGCCTCCTGTACACCAGGAGATGTTCCAGTTCTGAAGGCATTTCCCTCCCACCATCAGCTCTCTGGTTGCAGCAGCATAGAGATGTCATGGGCCTCACCTCATGCCCTTCAAGGTTGACCTTTGATGCTCTTTATATTTTATCCATTATCGGCAGAAACTTCACATGCCCTTGGCATTGTCACTCCAGAGCTGAAAGCAATGTCTTGGCATTACAGAATATTGTGTGACTCCACAGAATATTGTCTGACTCAGATGAGAATGTCTAATTCCAGCATCATGAGGAAGGATGAAAGAACAGAATTTTCTGGGGGAAAAAAAAAGAAATTGTTAGAAATAAAAGCCTGTGAACCCAAGAAGCACAGTCTCAAAATGGAGAAAGCAGAGAGTCTGAGGAGGCTTTCTGGAACCACAAAATCTGCTGTAGAATTTTTACGATCTGCAAGAATAACTTTAAAGAAAAATAAAAATCGACACACTAGGGGGAACACTCTGTGTCTATAGCATTTTAAAATATGCATTTGCTCACACTCAAGAGTACAAAACCTCTTGGGTTCTTCTTCCTACAATGGTTTTCTGTCTTGCTCTAACTCAACAGCTATAAATGGCTTTGGTAAATTGTGCTAGTACATTTCCATTAACATTAGCAAAATTTATGTCAACTGCACTGACAACAACTGTCAGTCTTTAAAGACCCTAATCTTCCCTTGCAAGAGAACACACATCTGTGTCACACCTACGGTTTCTCATGCGTCCTGGTACCATTTGTCTACCTCGTTTCCCTTTTGTTCTCCTCTGGACTCAGAAGGCTCCTGGCTCATCAATCAGCTTTAGCGTCAACGAGGTCTATTCTGACTTGGTACAGGCTCCCCTATTATTCCCTCCTCTGCGACAGCTGCCTTTTTATACCAGGGAATGACGTTTTCCTTGCAGAGCAGCTACATTTGCAAAGACAGAAGACGAATTGATTTTGAAACTGCGTTATACTGCCTAACTTTGGGATAACTTCCATTATTCCATAAACAACATTTTTTTTTCCTACGGAAACACGTACAAGGGCTTATGGCTCCCACCCCCAGCTTTACAGCTTTTCCAGAAAGTTATGGGATATGGACGGTCCTCAAACTCTCGGCCTGTGCTATAGGCAGACTGAACCACCGCTACCTTTGACCCAGCTGAGAACTCTGAAGGGCCAATGCCTTTTATTTTCAACACGTTATGGACTGTGACTTTTATAAAATGCAAAATCAGAAGCTTGGATGCTGTGGCAGCGTCAGATTTCCAATAGAAGTTTCTAAGTTCTTGCTCTCACTGTCTATACTTACTGCAGATGGTGATGGTTCATGGAGAAGCCCAGATCTGGGGACTGAACTCTGGGTAGCAGTCAGTCTGGATCTCTGGTCACATGATGCTAAGACTCACCCCTCAAAAGCTATCATGTGACTCAGGGTGCATTCTCCTCTGTTTCCTAGAGCAGGATTGATTTTAGACCGATGAGGAGGGAAATGATTTAAATTTGATTTTAAAAGAACATGTGCTGAAAGCATCTGTCTTTGTTGGAACCCAGAGTCACTGCGATCAAAGCATGATGGGATATGGGATTCAGGTGGGAAGGAGAAAACAAACCCTCAAGAGAGCAAACAAATCCATTCAATGGTTACTCAGAATTGGAAAAGGAATCACAACTGAGAGTACGGATGAATTAGGAAAAATAAGAAAAGAATCATTAAAACAAATGAGGTTCATGTATTCGTTCACTCACACGCCAACAAATATTTGAGTACCTACTGTATACTGGGTCTGGTCGCTGGACACACAGCGAATGAAAAATCTTTGACAAATCCATGAGGAGGCATAGCTAAAATCTGACACAAGAATAAGACACACAAGAAATGACCACACAGCGAAACCAAACCAGAAATGAAGCCAGTTTATTAGTATGACGTGTTATTTAAGGGACACTGTGGGTAGTCCTTGTATCGCAGAGAGGGCCATGAGGGGACAGCATTATGCTCTATTAAGCATTCCTGAATGATCCTTTAAGAGAAACAGCACTGGTTTGGGTGGGCTGCTGAAACAGCCCAGGGTACAGATGAGTGGTGTTTTCTGACTGTAGATGTAAGCCCTCGTAGAGGGAAAACGGTACAGGACAAATAAAATGGCGGTAACAATGCCAAGCAGTCAGCTATACGATAGTAGCCTATTCTGGGCAGAGCCATGTCCTGAGTCTGTAAAAACTGAACAACGATATATTGCTTGCTATCCATGACTTGTTTACATTATAATTTTATTTTTGCAATAGTCCTAATATTAGATATTATTATATTCCTATCAGACATGAGAAAAACAGTTAGAAATAGATGCGTGTGGGATTTGCCTTATGCCAAAGCCACTGATATTTCCACCATATTACACAGTCATCTCCAGCCCATTTGTTGAAAGACAAAGACAGAGAGAGAATCTTGAAAGCCACAAGAGAGAAGTGACAGACTGTGGTGTGAAAGGGATCGTCAGTAGGATGAGCAGCTCACTTCTCATCAGAAACCATGGAAGCCAGAAGCCAGGGGGATGCCACGTTTGAAATGCTGAGAAACAAAAATTATCAACCAAGAAATCTATATCAGGCACCATTATCCTTCAAAAATAATAGAGAATTTAAGCCATCCCCAAATAAACTAAACACAGGAGAATCTGCTTCTACCAGATGAGCCCCACAAGAAACATTCCAGAGACATCTTCAGGCTGAAATTAAGGGATAGTAGACAGTCCCTCAAATACACATGAAAAAATCAAGAACATCAGTAAAGATAGTTACATTAGATAATTCTAAGACAGTACTATTGTGTTTTTTAAAATTTTTAAAAATGATTTCATTTATTTATTTGACAGAGAAAGAGTGAGAGAGAGAGCTCAAACAAGTGGAGTGGCAGGCAGAAAGAGAGGGAGAAGCAGGCTCCCCGCTGAGCAGGGAGTCCAATGTGGAACTCAAGTCCTAGGACCCTGGGATCATGACCTGAGCCGAAGGCAGACGCTTAACCGACTGAGCCACCCAGGGGCCTCAAGATATTAATGTATTTTTTGTTTGTTTGTTTGCAACTCCTTTTTATTTTTCCTGTCTGGTTTAGATGACAACTGCAAAAAGCAATAAGTATGTATCTATATTGATGCAGACACAATATATAAAGATACAATATGTGACAATAACAATATGAGGTAAGGGTACAGAGCAGTATAGGAACAAAGTTTTAGTATACCATTGAAATTAAGTTGGTATTAATCTGAACTAACTTTTGGACAGCAAAAGAAACGCCCCAAAAAACCAAAAACTTACTGAATTGTGGAAGATATTTGCAAATGATATGTCTGATAAGGTGTTAATATCCAAAATATATAAAAATATAATATCCAAAATATATAAAGAGCTAATACAACTCAACACTGAAAAGAAAATAATCCAATTAAAATGGGCAGAAGACCTGACTCTACATTTCTCAAAGAAGATATATAGATGCCAACAGACACATGAAAAGATGCTCAACATCACTCCTCATCAGGGAAATGCAATTCAAAACCATAATGAGATATCACCTTACACCAGTCAGAATGGCTAGAATAAAGGAGACAAGAAATAGCAAGTGTTGTTGAGGATGTGGAGATAAAGGAACCCTCATGCACTGTTGGCAGGAAGGCAAACTGGCACAGCTGCTGTGGAAAACAATATGGAAGTTCCTCAAAATCTTAAAAATAGAACTACCATAGGAACCAATAATTCCATTATTGGGCATTTACACAATGAAAATGAAAATGCTAATTTGAAAAGATACTGCACCCCTATGGTTACTTCAGCATTATTGACAATAGCCAAAATACACAAACAAGCCAAGTATCCATTGATAGATGAATGGATAAAAAAGATGTGGTGTATATACACAATGGAATATTACACAGCCATGATCGAAATGAGATCTTGCCATTTGTGACAACATGGATGGATCTGGAGTGTATTATGCTAAGTGAAATAAGTCAGACAGAGAAAAACAAATTCTATATGATTTCACTAATATGTGGAATCTAAAACTCAAGCAAGCAAGCAAGCAAACAAACAACAGAATCAGACCTATAAATGTAGAGAACTGATGGTTGCCAGAGGGGAGGGGAGTGGGAGGATGGGCAAATGAGTGAAAGGGAGTGGGAGACAGAGGCTTCCACTTATGGAATGAAGAAGTCACGGGAATAAAAGGCACAGCATAGGAATATACTCAATGGAATTGTGATGGTGTTGTATGGTGACAGATGGGAGTTACACTTGAGGTGAGCATCTCAAAATGCAGAGAATTGTTGAATTACTAATTTGTACACTTGAAACTAATGTAATACTGTGTGTCACCTCTGCTCAAATAATAAAAAAAGATGTGAGTATCATCAGCCTCAAAAGAGAAGGAACTCTTGCCATTTCCAACATGGACGAAGATTGAGGACATTAGGCTGAGTGAAATTAGACAGAATGATCAATGTTTATGAAGTCACTTAGGTGTGGAATCTAAACACATCAAACTCAAGGCCACAGAGAACAGACTGGTGGTTGCCAGGGGCAGGAGTGGGGGATGTGGGTGGCAGTTGGTGGGGGAGTAAAATAGGTGAAGGTGTTCCAAGGGTACAAACTTACAAGTTGTAAGCTGAATAAGGGATGTAATGGACACACAGCATAGTGACTGTAGTTGGCAACTTTGTATTGTATACTCAAAAACTGCTAAGAGGGGAAGCCTTGAAAGTTTCCACCACATGCATAACAAGTTGTGACTCTGTGAGGTGCTGAGTGTGTTAACCAACCTTAGTGTGGTCATCACACATCTATCAAGTCACTACCTTGAACACCTGAAACTTACACTGTAGGTCAAGTCTATCTCAGCAAATCTAAAAAATGAAAAAATAAAAAATAAAAAAAAAGCAAAACCTTGAAGTTGAATTGTATGCAAATTTGAATAGTAGGTCCCCTGGATGCAGCTGGAGAACGGATTGTCAAGAGTAGGTGGGCAGAGACCAGGCAAGTGATGGTCAGAGGAGCACAGATGAGGACTGGGGCCGTGAGCAGGTCCAGCTTAGCCATTCAGCACAGCAGGCCCCCTGCCCACGGCCCACGGCACCTTTTAGTGGCCCGTCAAAATGTTTAATTTGCTTAGCTTAGAATCAGAATTTAAACATGAATATAATAATGATGAACATATAATCATGAATTCAGCTTGGATTATATCTGTCTTTATATGAACGAAGTGATAAGATGTAATTTAAAATGTATTTTTTATGGCAGAAGGGCTCAAGGAAAGCAGGAGTGCCCAGGGGTCCCTGGCATCATATGGGGTTCCAGCCGTGAGAGCAGAAGGCAGGTGACTCAGAAGATAAAAACCGATAGGGCTGTCGATGATCGGCTCTGACATTTTGTGTGTGGATCACACAGCCGGTGGCGGCCACGGCTAAGATGGGAAGCAGTGGGGAGAAGACTGAACTGGGGAGAATGGTGATGAGCTCAGCTTTGGACACTTTAATCCAGGCGTCCGTGGAACCTGGAAGACAACAGATGGACAGTTTCTGTTCATATACTGTGCTGCGGTCGGAGCAGCAAAGTCTCATTTCTTTGGTCTCTGCCACTGGAACGAGAAAATCGCTTTCCCGAATAGAAGCTTCCTTCGCAATAGCATTTATTATGTTGGGGTTTTACCTGTCTTCACTTTTATTATAGTAATTGGAGGTCTGGGGACTGTTTGGAGAGCTTTGAAGGAGTTTCATTCTTTTGCGGAAATGTGTAAACTCTATCAGTACTGATTACATTTTGCAAGATGCAGAAAACCCTTGCTGATTTAAAAATTAAAAAAGAAAGAAAAGAAAAACAAAAACAGCTATTCACTCAGCCCCTCTTTGCACATTTAGGCAGATAATACCATGAATGCTAGAGCATAAACAACAAATTATATGAAACAAGCCACACTATGTACATCTCCATTGGAAACACATTAGAAAATGAAACTCAACAGCTGCCAAATGTACTAAACAATCAAATCAGAAGGAAGCAAATGTCTTTTTTGAAGCTCTCCAAAAGGATTTATAATTGGAGTGTTAAAAAAATCAGGAGAGACTATGTATTTGATGGTGACCCTAGAAACATCCAAGTATCTTTTGGTGGCATCTTCGGTTCATGTTTTATTAAAACCTTTGTTTCTTTAATTACATCTGATGATACAAAGCATTTTGCACATTAGAGAGAATGTGAGGTTTTTTGCCCATCTTTTAAAAAAACTCACATAAAAGATATCACATCCAATTTAGTCTTTTCTCTAATAAAATAAAACTTTACTTAACACATCGTAATAAAAAAAAGTAACACATCTGAACCAGACCAGATGATCTACCTCTGAGAAAGACACAAGTCATCATTTTGATAATTTTGTCTTCCTCAAACATCAGCAGAAGTGGGTCTTTTGTAAAAATTACCTATCCTAAAAGTCTCTTCTCTTTGAATTTCTTACTGACAATTAATTTTTTTAGATCAACCAGAACCATAAAATCTATACACATTGAGATCTCACCATCTCCCTTTTTTCCCTTTTGCCTCTGATGCCTGAGGTCATGGTCAGACCAAAAACAATTAAGCAGAATGTAGGTCAGTTCACCGGGTGATCAATTTACCCATTCCTTTGGGTCCTTGCTCTGAAGATTCCCAGGCAAACACTGTGGCAGGTGCTATTTTGAGCAGAGATGAAAGAGGAGGATCTTCAAAGAATAGGACTGTACGGTGATCAACGTTTCTAGAGCACGTGACGGAAAGGCCTGCAGGAAGGGATTCTCAACTCCAACAGCGGCCAGGAGACTACATGACTTCGTATGGTGACACATTTCTTTGAAGAAGAGGGCAGATCCAATGTGGAGTGGAAGACACTGACTGGAAGTCCCTGGACTACAAGTCAGGCGCTGCATTGTGGACGCTGTCAGGTCATTAACAAGCTCGTGTGTATGCGGTGAGTCTTTCAACCTCTCCAGACCTCAGTTTCTTCTTCTGCAAAGAGGGTGTCAGTTCATCTTTCAAGTTTGCTTCATGGGCTTCCATGACCATCTTGGTGGCTGAAGAATCTGCTGTGAACTGATCTCCCCCTTTCTATGAAGGATTATTTTTTTCAATTTGGGCGTCTTGTCTTCTTCCTTAATGTGGCGGGCAGAATAACGCCCCTCCCCCAGGATGTCCACATCTTAATTCCTGGAGATGGAATGACAGATCTTGATGTGGAGACATTATTCTGGGTTCTCCTGGTCCCAAGGCACCGTGAGGATGCTTGTAAAGAGGGAGGTATGAGTGTCTGAATTAGAGAGAGACAGGGAAGGGGATTTGAGGGTGCTTTCCTGCTGGCTTCGAGAATGGAAGAAGGGGCCATGAGCCAAGGAATGCAGGTGGATTCTAGAAGCTGGAAAAGGCAAGAAAACAGATTTGCCCCCAGAGCCCACTGAAGGAAGCTCTGCCAATCCATTTTAGACTTCTGACTTGCAGAACTATAAAATATTAAGTATGTTTTTTCAAGCCACTGAATTTGTGGTAGCCACAAGGAAATTTTTACACCTAGAGAGGGTGAGTGTGTCTCCTCCCTCTGGTGGCACGGTCAAGTAACACTGTAACAGCTCGGCTGCTTAGCACCTATCCAACCCCAAGGAAAGATTTTTCATTTACAGGCTAGGAAACCGCTGCAGAGGATGGACGCTGGCAGGGGAGGAAGCGAACAGTCACTCAAAGAAGGAATCTTCCTGTGTGTATAAACATGTATATAAACATGTCTATAAACATCCCTTCTCCGAGGAAGCAGCTGACCTGCAGCAGGTTGGCTTCGCAGGGCAGGATTTGCATCTGAACGCTGAGCTAAGGGAAGCAGCCTGGTCTTCAGATGGAATCTTGTTTGGATTTGTGTGGTATCAAGTGGCTCAGAGCCCAAGAGCAATGGAAACACAGTTGCAAAGCTGGTATGGCTGCAGCAGGAAATTCACTTTAAGGAATAGATTTCAGAAACAGACCAAGTCTGGAATAATTATGTGTTGATTGATATCGCTGGTGGGTAACAGGAAGGTTGGGGTGTATGTATGCTCATCTGAGCAGGTTTGATATACCCAGGGCAGAGGCCCAAGGAAAACTCTAGCTAAGGTGCTGATGAGCCTCACATGACATAATGCACTCAATTATTAAACAGTCACGTCCACCAGCGATGGGTGGCAAAGGGACATTTAATGGTGCTCTATGGAGATTATCACCGTGATGGAACTCACAAATCTTCCCGACAGAGGATCCCACAGCCCCAGCTCTAACCAGGAGGAAGAAGGAACAACCCACAAAACTCACACTGTCCCAGCAGGGAGCTATCAGATATTGAAGGCAACACTTGGCGAAGGATATTGGAGGGAAGCAGCTTCCTGGAGAAATCGACTGGATGCTGAGTCAGCGTTTGAAAGCACTTAGTAAAAGGGCCTCAGCAAAGGCTTAGTCTAGTTGGTAACGGAGTCGGTTGCGGAGGCATTCCAGAGAAGACTGCATTGCACGGGACAAGGCTGGCAGGCCAACACTCTGGATTATTCACACAGCCACGCTGCTCATCCCTGAGATGACCAGAAGAGGAATGTCAGAATCCATTCTAAATTGCGTAGCTTCTAAAATGTATATAAATTCACAGAGTAAATGCCACTGTTCTTGTTCATGGAGTACTCTGCGGTACTCACCTGCTACAAGACTTGGGTTCACCGTCTTCTGCTCCGAGGTGCTGCTGGCATGAGTTTAACATTCTTGGGGAGACGGCATCCCCTGCTGATGAAGCCCGGGGCTTGGAAACCCAGAGGACTTGAATGCGTGTGTTGTTTCTGCCACGGGCTCGCTCTGTAATGCGAGGCACTTACTTTGCTCCTTTTGGCTTCAGTTTTGTCGATCTTAAAATGGGTGTTAAAATAGTACCTCTCTCTAGGGTGTTTAGGAAGGAAAAAAAAAAAGGATTTAGTGCCTACAAAAGCCTAAGCAAAGTAAGTGCCCCGTGCAGAATCAGCGTTTAATGTGTCCTCATTATTATTAATAATTCGTCTCTCTGTGGGTTATTTCTGCCTGTGAGTGACGATTGGGTAGCCAGAAGCCGTGAGTTCAAAATCATCCCCAAGGGCAGCTGCTCCATGGAAGAGCTGAGCATGATCTCGAAACCCTAACTACCCTAATATTCAGGGAGTCTTGAGCACCTGTTCTGTTTCCATGGTTGGCAGCTTCCAGCAAGTTCTCTGGCAAGAGCTGCTTGGTTTTGTAGTAGAGATTTAAAGTAACTTCCCATCCTCTGCAGGGCCAGACTGTGCCTTGGGGCCTGAGGGCTGATTAAATATGAAAACTCCAGGACCAGAGAGAAATCTTTCTTTCTTTCTTTCTCATCAGTGAGAAGGCACAGCAGGTGCCATTCCAAAGGCAGGGAACACGGATGCCCCCCGTCCATCCCTACTGACAATATCACTAGTTCTCAGGGATTCTGAGGCCCAGGGATCACCTTCCAAGGAAAATGTTCCTCTTTCACAGACCGAAGGAGCCCACAGGATGCCGGGACAGGATGGTCCCGAAGCGTGGGGACAGGGTTCCCCTCCCCGTGAGACTGAGCACTCAGCTCTCCTTCTCCCGCCCCCGGTTTCGTACTGCACAGGACCTGTCCTGGTCTCGCAAAAGCAAACACTAATTTCCTCTTCAGGGGCACACCAGGATTGCGTCTCAGGGAGAAGAAGCTGCCCTGTCTGAATCCCTGTCTTTCTGGGCAGGGGAGCCCCAAATGCCCGCACCACCTGACAATGGCGGATGCGGTCTGCCAGGGAGGAAATGGCAACAATTCTGCTCACCAGGATGGGCTGGCTCGCTTCCTGGGGAAGACTGTGTTTCTCCCTTATGACTTGTCTGAAAGGTGATGACTCCCCCATCTGCTGGAAAGCTCTCAAGGTTGGCCAAGGCACGAAAACTTATTAATCCTTTGCATCGCTACGGGCAGCCGTGCTTGACCAGGATGTGGCAGGTGCAGTAGGATGGATCATCTGCCCTGCAGACCCGGAGGGGTCCTGGCTGCCCCCAGGGTCTGCTCCCTGAGTCTCCCCACACCCTGCCACAGTTAGAACAAATGCCTTCTTTTCAATGACTCCTTGGACCTCACTAGGCAGATTCATAATTTTCTACCTTATTCAGTCCCCATGAAAATCTCATGGCATGTGAGACCAGCTACATGGCATGGGAAAGGAAAGTCCATGGTTATCGTCTCTTACATCTCATGTCTGTGCAGGGTACAGATACCTAAATGTGAGAGCAGCTGGTGTTAATATATTGAGTACTTGCCATGTGCCCAGCGCTATTTTAAATGCTTCCCCAGACTTTTTTTTTCTTCTGATTCTCATTATAATCCTATGAAGAAGTGTGTCACTATCCCCCTTTTACAGATGAGAGAAGTGAGGCCATTATAAGATGACTCACTTAGCCAGGATCACCCAGCTGGTAGGTGTCCGAATTCAATTTCAACCCGGCTGCCTCAGGCCAGAGCTCCTGCTCTTCATTCTTATGATGATGTGTCCTTTGCAGGACTCCGGAGAAATCTCATGACAAACTTGTAATGTAGGAGTCATTATTTCCATTTGACAGATGAAGATGTGTGTCTCAGAGAGGATAAGGAACTTTTTCATGACTACGCATTTTCTGCCCTTGAGAATATGGGTGAATCTAATCTAAGACCTCCATTCTTGAGTCAGGATCCAGTCTTATTTTGCTCTTCTGCTGGCTTGCTGTAAAAATTGTGGGCTTTTAGAGATATGTGTCTCCTTTTCTCAGACGTGGTTTCAGGCGATGGAATGGTGGTGGTACAGTGACTTCTAGAAGAGACCGTGAGCCCGGGAATCATTCAGATCCCAGATCCATGTAGGGTGAATCTGTGGTAGGCACAGGGGACACGCAGCTCCAGCCTCCACATGCTGTAGCTACCACAGTGACCAGATAAAGGAATTAAAAACCTGTACTTTGTTCCCATCTGTGTGGAGATGGTCATGTGGAGCAGTTTGAGCCAACAGACAAGCCAAAATTCATCTACTGAGGGAAGGGGGGTGGTTTAGGAAAGCTTTTACAGGAGAAACTGATGCAACTGGCACTACCACTTCCTCATTCTCTCTTAAACCCAAGTGTGATGCCTGGAGGTTAAGCAGCCACATTGTGACCATGAGGCTGTCAACTGGAAATAGCAAAGAGGAAAGAAGAAAGAGCATGGTTGAGCTTTGGATTGTCTGTCTCTGGACTAACTGTGTGAAAAAAACAAACTCCTGTGATCCTTCTTTTTTAAAAGCCTCTCTTTGTTGGAGTTTCTATTGCTCTGAATGACACAAGGTCTAAACACCTAGACCACACCCAGGAATGCTGTACCCTTGTGTCTGTTGGGGTAAGCTTAGTTTCACGCTGTCTTCTCTCTTCCTCTCCTGCCCAGCACAGATTCCCATTTTTTTCTTCATCCCTCAGGGTCTCCTGGGACATGTGGGTACTTCGTCTCCTGCTAACAACGTAGGAAGGATGCACAAAGGGCAGCTTTGACCGTATATTTTAATCTCTGAACAGGAAAACCCAAAGTTCTTTTTTTTTAAGTTGAAGATTTAAACTGAACATTCTGCTTTTATGTGGCAATGTCAAGAAAGCCTATATCCCGTATTTGGGGTTGTGCAGATTGCCCTGGAATTAGAGGGGATTTCCCCTGAAACATGTTCTGCACTGGTCTGTTCCACATCTACCAAGCTGGCTGCTAAGATGAATGTATGGTCTGTTGTTCATTCCCTCAGCCAAGAGTGACCAAGATCCCCTGATCCTTCTTAATTTGGTGGAGGGATTGCCTTGATTAGTTAAAAAAAATTCATGGTGTTTCCAGGAATTATATTCTTCTTCTATTTGAATCAAATGTTGTTGATCATTTTCACCTAGAGGACCTGGACCTCAATAGATGTAAATGTATGAGGTGGAGTAGTGTAATGTAAAGAGTTTTTGTAACAAACACATGCTCACGCACTCACACGTGTGTGTGGACACATGCAGTGCACTCATACACACTAGATTGCCTAGAATAGTTATTTAACCAGTTTAAGAAGTGTGCATGTGATCCAGGAAGCACATTCAGGTGATGTTGATGGAATGTCTTTAGAAGAGTTCCAGAAAGACTGAGCTGGGTCATAGGCCATCTGTGTTTGATTTCTGATTCTGCCGCTTCCCCACTGGGGGGTCTTGAGTGGGTTACTGAATGGTTCTGGACCCCCGGTCCCTTACCTGAAACACTGGACATTGAGCAGAGGTTTTTTTGTTGTTGTTGCTTTGTTTTATTTTGTTTTGTTTTGTTTTTTTGGTCTTTGCGGCTCTGACATTCTGTGACTCTAACTTCCCCCCATGTATTACATTTTTCTAGATTTTTAAAGAAATGGTATCAAGAGCACTGGCTTTCATTTAATGAAAAATAATCTTAATTCATACTAGCTATAAAAATATAATCAGGATGTACTCTAGGCATAATTTTAAAAATTATATGAAAAAATATGTGACTTTGTTTATAACTGTGTAGGGGACACCTTCTGAAAGAGATACAGAAAACTGAACTACAGAAGTCAACATACACAAATTGAACAATATCAAAATGAAAACTTCTGTGTTTGTTATAAGACAGAACCTGGAGACCAGACAACTGTATCTGCCTATGTGAAACAGATGAAGGATTGGTATCCAGAGTGTACTTGTGTGCTGATATTGACAAATCAATTTATGTTTCCAGGCTCACCTCATGGATCCTTTCTCTGGGGTATCATAGTTTTGCATTTGCCATTCTATCAAGACTGGAAGTTGAAGTCTGCTTAAGTTAATAAAACTTCAGTTTCCCCAAGTGTTGGAAAGCAGGTAATATATATATATCGATTCACAGAAGAGGAAGTAAAAATGACCGGTAAGCATATGAAAATTGGCTCCACTCTTTCCTCATCAGGGACCCTGAGATCGAAACTAGGAGATCATGCATTCCATAGTGTGCCGGCGAATGTGAGGGGAAAATAGGAAATAAACACCATGCAGAGCGTATAGTTGTATTGCCATTTGGGGGGGTAACTTGTCAGTGGTGGAAATTAAAATCTTGCCTATGCATTTCTTTTTCTTTGCTTTCTGTATGGCCTCAAATGTGCAGATTTGGATTAGTTATAGTCTTGGTTTGTGGCTTTAAATATGGTTCCACGTATGTCCTCAATCATTCATTCATGTTTACTTAATAAGCATATGTGAACTCATCAGCCAGTGTAAAACTAGGACCTTGACCGTGACTCTTACTGCATCACGCTCCCCAGGATATCACACCTCTCTACATCTATCCAAGGAAAGAACATCTAAAATCATGTGTTTCTAATGTTGTCCTTTAACTGTATAGACACAGCTTTATCTCATCTATATGAATTCCTAAGAGGTATATTTTAAAATTCTAGTGGTTTTTTTTTTTTTTAGCTTACCATAAAAGGGCACAAAGCCATCCAAAAAGTGAAGAAAAGGCCTTTTCCAAAAAGCATTTGCACACAAGCAAGACCAGGTCAAGCCCGAGGAGAATCTGGTTTCATGGCTATGTATTTATAGAATGATTTCCATTTGAAAATTGTTTTCCAAATATTTTAGGAAGCCACTGTGGGAGACTTTTCAGTTAGTGGAAAAGAAAAGAACTCATGCCTCAGTGAAATTTTTATTAATTGAGAATTACTGTTGAGAATTTGGGAGAGCTTATGTGAGATTTGAAATGGAAGGAGGTTTTGAGACATTCACATGAGGATTCCATTAGAAAGTTTGAAAAGGCCTGAAAAGACATGTTAAAAATAATTTTAAAAAACAGAGAGAGAGGGGAAAGGTAATTACCAGATAAGGAGGTTTTTTTCTTTTTTTTTACATGGCGGGTGATAAAACAGCCTGCTTATTAACCTGGCAGGTAGGGGGACAACCCACAGATGGTAATTGGGGAAATGAGTGCTCAGGATAGCAATTCTTCCTTTCTTCTCTTCTTCTGAGGAAATCATTGTTTAATTGAAGCAGATCCACGAGAATCTTTACAATTTCTTGAAAGAATTGGTGATTCAAGAGGCTTTTGTGACTACAAAACAGTGATTTAAATCATTTCCTGAGGAAAGAAATTTGGAAGAAGATTTAAAAAAACTAATGCCAGTTTAGCTATTAGTGTGGAAAGTAATCAGGACTGAAATAGATGTTTACCAGCCACACTGTGCTTTTTACGACTTTAGGGGCAATGTCACATCTTGGCTCACCTGAGAGTGGAGTTCCACTGTGACAAACATCGATGGAAAGCCCCAATGTAATTCTGGGAATGCTGCAAAAGATACAACATTGTGTGTCCGAGTTTATGGTAGGGGAAAAAGAAAACAAGGAAAATCGGGGGGAGGAAACAGATTTCTAGATCTAGGAAAAAAAACTACTAAAACTGATAAATGAATTCAGTCAAGTCACAGGATATAAAATTAATGTAGAGAAATCTGTTGTGTCCCTATATACTAATAATGAAGCAGCAGAAAGTGAAATTAAGAAAACAACCCCAGGGGCGCCTGGGTGGCTCAGTGGGTTAAAGCCTCTGCCTTCGGCTCAGGTCATGATCTCAGGGTCCTGGAATCGAGCCCCGCATCAGGCTTCCTGTTCAGCGGGGAGCCTGCTTCCTCCTCTCTCTCTGCCTGCCTCTCTGCCTACTTGTGATCTCTCTCTCTCTCTGTCAAATAAATAAATAAAATCTTAAAAAAAAAAAAAACAACCCCGCTTACAATTGCATGAAAAACAATAAAATATCTAGGGATAAACTTAACCAGGGGGATGAAAGACCTGTACTCTGAAAACTATAAAACACTGATGAAAGAAATTCAAGATGATGCAAAGAAATGGAAAAACATTCTATACTCATGGATTGGAAGAACAAATAGTGTTACAATGTCTATACCACCCAAAGCAATCTACAGATTTAATGCAATCCCTTTCAAAATACCAATAGCATTTTCTACCAAAATAGAACAAACAATCCTAAAAATTTCTATGGAAACATAAAAGACCTTGGATAACCAAAGCAATCTTGAAAAAGACAAAACTGGAAGCATCATGATTCCAGACTTTAAGTTATATTACAAAGCAGTAGTAAGTAAAAGAGTATGGTACTGGCATGAAATAGACACATAGATCAATGGAATAGAATAGAAAGCCCAGAAATAAACCTACAATTACATGGTCAATTAATCTTCGACAAAACAGGAAAGACTATCCAATGGGAAAAAGATAATCTCTTCAACAAATGGTGTTTGAGGGGGAATGCCTGGGTGACTCTGTCCTTTGAGCAGCTGACTTGACTCATGATTTTAGCTCAGGTCATGATCTTAGGGTGGTGAGATTGAGCCCCTTGTCAGATTCCGTGCTCAGCGAGGAGTCTGCTGTAGATTCTTTCTCCCCCTCTGCCTTTCCCCCTCCCCACTCTCATGCTCTCTGTCTGTAAACAAAACAAAACAAAACAAAACACAAACAATGTTGGGGAAACTGGACAACCACAGGCCAAAGAATGAAACCGGGCTACTTTCTTTCACCTTACACAAAAATAATCTTGAAATGGATTAAGGACCTAAATGTGAGACCTGAAACCATAAAAAATACTTGAAGAGAGTACAGACAGTAATCTCTCTGACATTGGCTATAGCAACATTTTTCTAGCTATGTCTCCTGAGGTAAGGCAAATAAAATAAAAAATGAACTATCAGGACTACATCAAAAAAAAATCTTCTGCACAGTGAAGGAAACAATGAAACTAAAAGGAGACCTACAGAATGGGAGAAGATATTTGCAAATGACATATCTGATAAAGGGCTAGTATCCAAAACATGCAAAGAACTGGTACAACTCAATCCCCCCAAAACAAATAATCCAGCTAAAAAATGGAACATGAACAGACATTTCTCCACAGAAAGCCAGATGGCCAAGAGACCCATGAAAAGATGTTCAACACCACTCAGCATCAGGGAAATGCAAATCAAAACTACAATGAGATATTACCTCACACCTGTCAGAATGGCTAAAATAAAAAAAAATGCAAGGAACAGCAAGTATTGGTGAGGATTTAGAGAAAAAGGAACTCTCCAAAGTATAGTGTTGGTGGGAATGCACGCTGGTGCAGTCACTGTGGAGAATAGTATGAAGCTTACCCCTAAAATTAAAAATAGAGCTATCATATGATCCAGGAATTTCACAACTGGGTGTTTACCGCCCCCCCCAAAAACTATTTCAAAGGGATACATGCACACTTATCCTTATGTTTACAGCAGTATTATCTATAATACCCCAACTATAGAAACAGCCTCACTGTCCATTGACAGATGAATGGATAAAGAAGGTGTGGTATATCCATACAAGAGAATATTACTCAGCCATAAAAAAGGATGAAATCTTGTCATTTGCCACATCATGGATGGAGCTAGAGAGCATAATGCTAAGCAAAATAAGTCAATCAGAGAATGGTAAATGCCATATGCTTTCACTCAGAGGTGGAATCGAGGAAACAAAACCAACAAGAAAGAGGGAGAAAAAAAAGAGAGGGAGAGGCAAACCAAGAAATAGACTCTTAACTCTAGAGAACAAACTGATGGTTACCAGAAGGTGGTGAGGAGGGTGGGGGGAAAGAGGTGGTAGGGATTAAGGAGGGCACTTACCATGATGAAAAAAAAACCATAACAAACAAGGAAAATTGAGCTATGTGACCTATGTTTCTCTTCCTAAAAGATTTATGTTTGAAAAGAGACAAGTTTGTTTCACTAACAGTTCACTGGAAAATGCTTTGAGTCTAACAACGTTGTACTTCAGCCACTGATCTCAGCAGATAATGAGAACTCAGGTAATAGTGAGGAATAGTAAAGTCAGTTTCAGGCAGGACCTTAGAGCCATGAATATATAGTGCATATAGAATGGACTGAACAGTTCTGGGAAAGAGTCACATAAACCGTTGGTGGACTGAATTTATGTGGTTTCTTAGATACATAAAATAAATAACTGTGATTTCATAAGGTCATTAGGTTAAGTCACGGTGTTTTCTCTCTGGGTACAGAAAATAAATTATCAGGATTTTTTTTTTTTTTTTACAAATGCTGCCTGAACGATGGGCATGTATCATTTGGCTTACCTCTTAAAGATCCTATTCTTAATTTCCTTTTATAAAGAAAACAGCTATATGGCTGTTTAGCCTTTCTTTTAGTATGAAGTGTGCCTTGTCAAATTCTTTTAGTATTAAGTGTGTGTATAGATGATTTCCTTTCTACATCAGCATTCCCTTGTGTAATTCTTTCAGTGGCATAACGTCCTTGTGTGTGTGTGTGTGTGTGTGTGTGTGTGTGTGTGACATCATGCCCACTTGGAGAGTGATGAATTGGGTGTCAATTCGAAGCAGTCACAATGTGTCATGTTAGTACTTTTGCATTAAGTTGCCAGTTAATTAAATAACCTGTCTTTTACTGAAAAAAAAACTTGAGCTTTATTAAGTTAGAAAATTTACAACCAATAGCATAATCAATAAAACATTAACAAACATGTCACCCCCTACAAACCTTTTGTATTGATTTTCACATTCGTACAAAGGCTGCCTGTAGACTTGAAATAAAAACACCACTTGGTAATGGGTTTGTCACCGCACTGGCCAAAGACGCCATTCCAAGGGGCAGTTGTGAAACTCTTGGGATCACTATTGGTTCCAGTTATTTGGAAAAATCTACTTACAGATGCTTTTGAAGTGGTCTCCCTGCTGGAACGGGTTTCACTCCTGAGCCCTCCAGAGAACTAACAGGCAAGGATGTCACTGGAGCCTTCGTCTGTAGGGGATTATGGATTGAAGGAAGAACTGACGCCATTTTCTTGCTAATCCAGGTAACAACAATATGGGTTTCCTCCTTAGTTGTCTTAATTTTTCAGGAGGGTATAATTCTTTTCAGTCTGAAGTATCCAAATGACAGCCTCATATCCCCTATGTGAACTTGTGGAGACGACCTTGTTATGGGCTCAGCGTTAGGGACTAGAAATGGGTGATGGAACTTGAGCCACGTTTCTCCTGCATGGCATTGCTGTGAACCAGCAAGAGTTGCAAATATGTCCTTGAATATGGACCAGGAAAGGTCTATGTGGCTCTCTGAAAAGGGAGTCTGTGGCCTGGATTTGCACTTCTGTGATTGGACGCTGCCTGTGTAGGCTTTGGAAAGGATTTGGTCTTGTGACTCCCTTATATGGTGCCATGTGGAGGCGAGGTTGGCTTCCCTGGAAGCCGGAGGACCTGCAGATGGAGTGGCAGCATCAGTCCCACAGGTGGATGGTTAGGCATCTCCCACGTACCCTCAGGAAGCCTATTTTAGGATCCTGCCCTTAGTGGTCCATAAATACATCCCAGGGCAGAAAGACTCCCTGTGACAAGTAGCAGACATGGGGCTCCCTCTGGCCAGTCTGGTTTCCCATTTAGAGAAAACCCTCATAGGATGGGGGTAGGGTATGTGGGATGTGGGGACATATATTTGAAGAAGTTTCATAACTTGTCTGATGAAAGTATAATTCTAGAATCTGACTCTTTGAAAATCACAAGAATATTCTTTCACTCATTCATTTATTTGTTCATTGGACAAAATATGCCGTGCTCCTACCAGAGGCCAGCTACTGTGCTTATATCTTTAAGCACAACTTCAGACAAATCCGTGGTCTATTCGAGGACCTAACACAATTACAAGGAAATATTGTTCTTTTAACTTTTGGAAGCAGAGGGAAGGTATTTGGTGGTGAGGAAAGCAGTCCGTCCCCCAAGTTTGGAGAGCCAGTGCTAGACAGCCAGGTGGTCTAGACCACCAATTGGGAGATGTGGGTACCTCCCTGAGCCCTTGGGAGGGTGCCTTTGTGAAAGGCTATCCTGAAAGACAAATTGTTCTATGCCCTACGTCAGCCATCTCTCCTATGCCCCATGGGGAGTAATGATTTGTTAGACTAATGCAAGATGGCTGCTGGGAGAAAGAAAAGACAGGTGGAATTCTACAGGTTAAAATGGCTCTGTGGGTCCACTTTTACTGAATCTTTTATCTGTTAGAACTTTATGCTATTTTCCTCAATCTCTCTTCCCATTTCCAGTGGTAACCATGGTGAACTGAAAGGCGGAGCCCCTTATTAACAATGGTTTTTGTGATGGATATCTTTAGTAGGAATGGTAATAATTCAGTTGGGTTGGAAAGTGGAAAGCAAGAAGCTTCTATCCAAGCAAGAATCTTTAGAGGAAAATTGGAACAAAAGCTTCCCAGAGAAAGGAAATGAGACAAAGACTACACTTGTTAGGTGCTGTGTGCTATTTTAAGTTGGGATCATGTACATCGTAGTGGGTTGAATGGTACCCTTCTCTCCCAGAAAGGTATCTCTAGTTCTTAAGCCCTAGTATCTGCATGTGTGTTAAAATTTTTTTTTTTTGTAGATGTGGCTAAGTTGAGGATCTCCAGATGGGATCTTCCTGGGTGACCCAGGCAAGCCCTAAATCCAATGACAGGAGTCCTTGTAAGAGACAGAAGAGGAGAACACACATAGAGAAGTCCATGTGGAGACTGGTGCAGTGATCGGAGAAAGCCAAGAGCCACCAGACTCTGGAGGAGACCAAGATGAATTCTCCTCTAGAGGCTTCACTGGGAGGAGGGCCAGGCTGACCCCTTGATTTTGGACTTCTGGCCTTCAGAAGCATGAAAGACTAAATTCCTATTTAGTGGTTTTAAACCACCCAGTTTGTGCTAGTTTGTTTTAGCAACCCTGGTAAAATATTACAGATGCCAATTTGCTTCAGTACCCCAACCACTCTAGACGAGTCTCTATTACTATCATCACTCATCTTCTAGATAAAGAACCCAAGACTCAAGAACAGACTCAAGGACATGAGGTCCTTGGCCTTGGACCTGGACATGGTAGCCCTGGGGCTGGAGCCCAGGCCGATTGGGTCCACAGTCCATGTGCATTATCATTGCATCAAGGGTCCTCAAACAGGCACAACCTCCTAAACTATAGAGACAAAACATCTGCCTTCGATAGACTTCTCCAGTTTCGACTTCAGCTTATCGTTTTAGTGCCAAATGCTGAAAACTTGGACAACTCAGAAAAGAAGAAAACGCTGAAAGCTTCCACAGTCCCACCTCCCAAAGGAAACCATGGTTTATGTATAATTTACACACACCCTTAAACCACACACCCACACATAATATTTTACTTGAAAGTGGTGTGTGTTAGCATTCATCATGATTCCCAGATTTCCTAGTAAAATTTCAAAAACAACACACAGGATTACCATACCAACTGTTTATTTTGCCGACGAAGTCCACTGAAACAGCCACAAAACAATGAACAAAACCTACTATCCAGAAATCACCATCATTGTACAAAAGAAAGGAAGTTTAACCCCATAAAAGCAAGATCATAATCTCAGAAGAAAGAACGGTGCTATAAATTAAATTTATTTAACTTTGTGGAAAAGGCAGTACGTTTTTCCTTCCCGCTCCCAATGCCATGGACCAGCAGAAATGTCCTTGGAGATGATCAGCAGGCTGTAGTGTAGACAAGTGCAAATGTCTGTGTGCCTTCAGAGACTTTAGAGTTCTTGTTGAAACGCAGATCTGATGCCGTGGGTCTGGGTGGGCCCTGGGATTCGGCATTCCAGCAAGCTCGCCAGTGTTGCTTCTGCCAACTCAGAGATCATCCTTTGATCCATGGTTTTTAGGTCCTTAGACAGGGGTACATCTTTTTGCAGTAGGATTTTTTTCCTTTCTGGAACCTGATGTAAACATTTCCACCTATCGAAAAACTCTTCTTTCTACAAGACAATATTTTACCTAGCCACCTGAATGTGTCTTGATTTGGTTATCCAGTCTCTTGTTGCTTGTCTGTGTTTTTCTCTTCTCTCTTCCTCCTGCTCCCTCCTATTAAAAACAGGGCAGTGGGGAACATTCCTGTACCTATCTATCTGTGCACTTCTCTGACTGGTTCTGTAGGAAATATTCAAGAAATGGAGCAGCTGGTTCAAAGGAAAAGAGCATTTGACAAGGACATTTGCAAAGCATGAACATGTTTCCTCTCATCCTAACCCAGCCCCAGAGGTCAGAAATTAGAGCCAAATGGTTGTCGCATGACTAACTAGCATCAACTCAAGCGACCCAGTCATGCGAAACAGAACAAAGCAACATTAGAGAATTTCTAACAATTTTTTAGGCCGCTTTGCATCTACACCTTTTTAAGTAGGTCTAGGAAAAAGCAGAAGAAGCTATAGAAGCTGTAGTAATTCATGGGCTCAGGTGATGATGAGGCCTGGTATCAAGGTCAGTTCATGCTTTCTGTTCCTTAAAGCAAGGGCTGCCTGTTTTCCTCCTCAGACTAACCTAGAAAAGGTTTGAGAGAAGGATGGAATATTCTAATGGGCATGGTCTTCTTGCTTTTCATAGCCCAGATTCCATCTCTCAAATACTGTAGAGATGGTGGGGCTTGGAGCCTGCAGACAGGCCGGGAGGCTCTTCACTGGAATTCCATCAGAGAACAGACCCTCGTTCTCTCCGGGGAGGTTCCTCAGCCAAAGGCAGCGGAATGACCCACAGACACACCTTGAGTTCCTGCCTCTCTGAGTCTTCAAGGGGTGTCAGTGAACATGCTGTAAGAACAGCTAACGGACGCCCAAGTGAAGAGGTCACTTGGCAGGGAAAGTGGCAGTAGAAAGAAAGAAATGAAATGCAGAGGACAGAGAATTTCAGGATGCCCTGGCCTTTGATAAAAGGGATGGCAAAACATTCAGGACCGCCAAAAGGATGCTCTTATTTCTACTGTAAGAAAGGAGGGTGGTTTCTCAAATTTTATTATTACCTTTGCCTTTCTCTCTCCCGACTGTAAAGGCTTTTGGGACACGACACTGGATTGTTACACATGAACAAAGCATGTTAGTTGGCAAAAGGGAAAGGTGAGTGTATTTCTGAGAGTTCTTCAGCAGAAATGACTAATGTGTGACACATACAATGTCACCCCCCTGCCCCCCACTGCTGTCCTCCCATGCTGGGTGTGATCTCTCGGCAGCCATTGCTTACTGCTCACTACGCTCTTTCTAGACTGATCCCAGATCCCAGGGCCTGGAACTCGGGGCTGCTGGGTTGTACCACTTCAGGAGGCACAGGTTGTATCGAACTCTCTGGGAGTGTAACACACACTCCCGCCAACGTAATAAAAGGTAGCAACCCCACGTTGTGCGTGGGGCATAGTAGGCACGAAATAAAAATTGTTGGCATGAGATAAAAGTTGTTGAATGAACCCAGATATGACCTCTGAATCCTTGACACAGCCCTTTAAACAGCCACTGTACACTGATTGGATTTGGCATGCAAGAGGAACCTATTTGCTATTCCTGCTTTAAAGAAACACACGAAGAGGCTGCCAACACAGAACATATTTAATCAGCTTTGCACGAGTGTGTGTTGGGTACATGCATAATGTGTATGCAAATACAGTTTGCTTAGAACATGCAATTCTCTCCCTCCCCTCCCTCCCATACCCTCCCTAAATACACGATTTCATGAAAACCACACCTGTGACTGCTTATTGGAACGGGAAGGGGTCCAACTTGTGTTCTCAAATTTATAACACTTGCCTGTGAAATTTCGAAACCTTGCTTCCTGTAATAAACCATAGTGCCTGGCAGAAAGGTACAAAATATTTATATTTGGGCCTAACAAAGTTTTCACAGGCTTCCACAACCAGAGTTGATAATACCCATGTTTGTGGATATGGGACTTTTCTTTCTCTCTCCCAGGCTGACGTCTTCCCTGTCCCTCCCCAAGGCCCTGCTCACTGGATGGAGAGAGGGAGATGCAATCCGTACTCAAGTGGACTTGGAAAATGCCATTAGTTGTTACCATTTCCATGAAGATCGATGGGAAAAGAAGGACAGGGAAGAGAGGCAGATCGGGTGCATTTTATTTTTGTCTCCCAGGATTCGCGACGTGATAGGAGATGCACTATTTTACTTGCCATGGAACCTCTGAAAGGGG
This sequence comes from Ailurus styani, assembly GCA_002007465.1. Lineage (NCBI taxonomy): Eukaryota > Metazoa > Chordata > Mammalia > Carnivora > Ailuridae > Ailurus > Ailurus styani. The sequence continues at coordinate 132,451 of LNAC01000220.1, forward strand.
TGTTGAAATCCTGATATAAAGACAATTTCACAACACACAACCTTTAAGTCCTATTTTCCCATTTTGCCCTTTTCCACAAACTGGCACTTAGAAATAGTCAGTTCCCAATCTATTACGTGGAAAAAGATTTTACTTTCCCATTTGTCCTTCCCTTTCTTTCTACATGCCTCAGAAACCTTCGGGATTTGTGGGAAGTTTCCTAAATGATTGCATTCCATTCTTTTCCGAAATTTACATTGGATTGACAGTTTTGATGACTCAATTGTCCAGCCCTGTGTCTGTGGCCTCTTTTACTAAAGAACAGAAGGTAAACTTCTTCTCTTGCCAAAAACATAAACAATAACAGGCAATGGTAGAGCAAAAGGAAATATTTGGGGTAGATGAACTCTGGTTTGATTCGGGCAGGATTGTTGCATCCCATTATTAAAAGAGGCTCAGCTGGACACAATCTGGCACTAAATTTTGTGGTGAGGTTGCAACTACCCTATGGGAAATGTAAAACACTTTTCATTTATTCCAGTTTGGGAGACTATCACAGGAAACAAACATAGAATCCTTTAAACACAATTGGAGTTGACAGAGTTTTGTCTAGTGAAAGACTGGGAGAAAGCAAGAGCTTAAAGTTTTCTATCCATTCAGACAACCTTTGGCAGCAGTTGATAATATGAGTTGAATTAATCAAAGTGGGGAAAAAGCGAATGACCCATTTGGGAACAACAAAAGCTCCTTAATGAAAGAAACGGAGTTAAGAAATGTATAGAATATTGGCTGATGTGCCTTTTGGAAATTATATGTTTGCAAAGTCTCCTTATGTAGTTATTAGTTGGAGCAGAATTATCACCAAATGTGGTCCCGGAGATGTGATAAGTTGGCGCCCATCGGAAGACACAAAGCGTTGCTCCACCTTTGGGTTGGTTTTCTCACCATTTTCGTTAATGCTTGTTGACTCTTGGCTTCCTTCTTCCCCGGTTTTCAGACATTGAGCTCTTGGGAGCAGTAATCTTCCAGCCAGGGTTTCTGAGAAGGTTCCTGGCCAAGAGAAACATGAATTTTCCTAACCCATTTGACAGACAGTTGGTCTGGGTAGAACTCTTGCTTTACCAATGGGTAGAGAGGAAGCCGAGAACGTGACAATGCCCAGTGCAGGGAGAGGATTCCAGGTGCCGCCGGATCACGAAGAAGCAGGCCACTTGGCACAGGCAGGGGACCGGGAAAGTGTCATCAAGGTGGGGTGGGGGGTGACAAGCAGTGGAGCATGGCTCTCCCATCACATTCCCCCCACGACCTGTTCACCGACCACTTGAGGATTTGGGAGTCACAGCCAGTAGCATGCACAGCCTGAGAATCGAGTTTCCTCTCTCTCGCCCCCAGGGTCCAGAAAGCTCTCCACGCTGGATTTTGTTGAATGCTGGAAAGAGCGCAGGTCCTGGTGAACGCCGCCTCTGCTTCCCCCTGTACAAGAGAGCCCTGGGGTCCCTTACTGAAATTTGCAAAACATCCACATTTTTTCCTTATAAAATGAAGTCATAGTACTTCAGTCAACCGTTTTAAGAACTAAACAACACAGCTAGGTGGAACGCTTATCACAGTCTCTCAATAAATGTGCGCTATTTTCATTATTCTATATTAAGTAGATGGCTAATAATAATAATGATGACTCTCTATTGCGGGCTCGGCACTGTCCTAAGCGTTTAGAGGTGGATACCCTCCTCTGGCCAGTGGGGAAGAGCAAGTTCTGAGACAAAGAGGAATGTGCCGGGGCCAGAAGAGGGACTGCGGCTGAAAAGAGAGACTCCGTCTTCTCTGATTCCCGGAGGAGCCCAGGAGAAGATGCTGGCCGCGGGACGTTCTCGTTGGCAAGAGCTGGGCTCTCTTTTCATCCTGGCCAGCCAGCCTTCCCAGACCCCGGGACTGTGCAGAGTGAGAATCCAAGGAGCTGACTGAAACTGGTGCTAACCAAGAATTTATGGAAGATTTTATTGCTATTTCCAACTGAGAACTTTTCTTCAATCATTTATGGAAAACATAAAAGCCAGTGGGAATCAAATAGGATAAAACAAGGTCGGAACCACTCTTCCAGATGCTGCGCACAGCTGTTTTTTGCTTAAGCAGTGGGAGCAAGAAAGGAGGATATTCGTTTACTATTTGGGTCAGAGACAGCGCCGTAAAATCTCTCCATAATTCATCTCGTTCCCAAATAGAACGTGAGGTCAAATTTCAGACCCTCAACATTTTTGTCCGTCTTCTCTTCTTCTTCTTTTTTTTTATCTCATGGGACTGGTATGAAAAATAGTAAGGATTCTATTCCATATAGGAAAAAAAATTCTCTCTCTGGGGTAGTGGATATCACAATTCCAGAAACAACATGGAATGTACCAAAGGCTTCCTTCTGTGCCAAAATGCGGAAGGTTCTTTCCTCTGACTCCATTTCACAGAGCCAATGGAGTCTTAGCCTTGGGAACAAAGACTAAAGTGGGAACAATCCTGCTCTCAATATTCATAACTCATGTGTAGGTTGAAAGGTTTTGTTTTTTTTTTTTAAATAAGTTGACGGCCATCCTTTGAACTTATAATGCTCCTTTCACTCAAGGGGCTTGGGAGGGTTTTGAGAAGACAGCCAGATTGCTCTTCCCTCCTCATGACCTACAGATAGGACTCTCTCTGGAGACACAGTACAGAGAAGGCATCTGTCCATCCCACACTGGCTATCTCTCTCTGAGTCCAGAAGAGCATGACGCTTTCTGCCAGCAATGGAACCTTCCTAGGCTGTCCATAATCCCTGTGTAACTGCAGATAGGACCACCCGGGGCTTGATATCAGATTGGCACGATCACATGTTCAGTGTTCTCATCAGCTGGTCTGAACACAAATCCCAGTCCTCCTGCTGGGAAAACAGCCTGGAATGACCCAGAGAGAGAGCGAGCGAGTCGAGGCCCACCGGTGGTGGTGCAGAATGGGAAGGGCTGGTGGGCATTGTCTCTTGGTAGGAAACTGTGTTGGCCCATCCCAGGCACTCTGCCTCCTGAGGCAGATGGAGAGTCTGGGTCTTCGCTCTGATCATCACCATGCCTAAGGGGATTGAAGAGAGGTCCGTGAGACCCAAGAGTGATTATTTAAAGGATATGAGAACATTTTCACTTAAAGGGAGAGAGAGTAAAAAGATGGAATTTAAAATGCTCTTGAGTCTGCTCATGGGAAAGAGTTGAGGGCCTGACGTGGAGCAGAAGGAAGGCTTTTAGGAGAGGACCACAGAGAATCTTCGCTTTGTATTTTTTGGGAATTCTGGTGAGCTATCCAAAAAAAAAAAAAAAAAAAAAAAAAAAAGAGGCTGAAGCAGAAAAAGCAAGAGTGGGAGAAGTCTGAGGAAGAAAGATGAATGAGTCATTTGATTAGCAGAGTGGTTCTCAAACTTCAGCACGCATTAGAACCAGGGGGAGGCAGGAAGGGGCCAAGTCAGAGCATTTTCCCAGGACCTGTGTGTGTGGGCTGTGTGTGTGTGTGTGTGTGTGTGTGTGTGTGTGTGTGTGTGTGTGTCCCCAGGGGTGCAATGCAATAGGTCTGGGCAGGGTTTGGGGATCTGCAGACCACACGTGGAGAAACACGAGATTAAGTGCAATAACTGAGCAGGTAAGGGTGTAGAATCAAGAATCCCAGGAAAATCTCGTTTTGACACTAGAATGACCAAGGGGAGACCTGGAAGGGGCAGCAGCTGCAAGGTGGCAGGTGGGTACCTTGCAAGTGCATGTGGCAGTGCTCACGAGGGTGCAGACAGTCCCAGGGGGACCTGGGATGGGGAGGAGGGATCCCCGCGCGCACATCATTTAATGGTCTGTGGCTGATTTCACGCACCAGACGCCCCAGTCAGGCTTCCCAGGCTAACTCATCTCCATTCCCACCGCAGAGGAACTTGCTGTCCAAGGGCCAGTGGGCAGGGAGCCAGGGGTCCTGGGTGCTCCAGCCAGAACCTCTCTGGAAGTGACAGCGGCACGGTCAGCGCTGAGAACTGACCATAGTTATTAATTACACTCCGAACAATAATGAAGGTCACACATAATTCTTTCCTTGGGCTGCCTTCTGCTTGCGGAGCTCATTTCTCAAGCATCTCATGTCTTTTCTCCTGTGCGTTTTTCTTCCAAAATCAGCTATATGTGAAAGAGGACAAGAGTGAGAAATATATTTATTTTTAGCCAAGAGGTGGCAATACTCAACTTTGCTTTCAGGGAGCAACGCTTAGTTCCCCTTTTCCACTGAAATATTTAGATCCATTGTTATATAGAACTGAGATTTGGCTTCTTTATTCAGGTAAAAGTAGCTAAATAAAGATACACTTAGGAACTCGTAAGATAGTACATTTAAGTGCTGGAATAAAGTCTAAGTTAAAAGAGAATTCTTTCTTTTTTCCGTTGTTTTTTGCTTTTTTTTTTTTTTTACGCCATGGCTAGAGTTCAGAAATACTATCAAAGAAAAAAAAAGAGAGAGAGAGAGAGAGAGAGAGAGAGAGAGAGAGAGAGGGAGAGAGAGAGAGAAAGCCCAACATATTACCTCCAGGAGAAAATGAGAAAATGAAATACCATGATACAATAGATTAGGTTTATGATTTCATTTAACACTTTAATCTTTACCCACAAACACAAAACTACCTGAGTGGAAGCTGCTTTCTTAAAAAGAAGAGAGGTGAATATTATAATAAGTGCCCTTAAAACATCCCTGCTCATCACACCAAATCTTTTTCCAACGTCTCATTTAGCTTTTGCTAACATCAAGCAGGGGGAGTTTTAAGTCACATCGCAGCTCCCAACTGCTGTGCTTAAATTGCTTCTGGAAGCACAGAGCCCTCTGTTGCTGCTTCAGATTTCACTGTGGGCCGGGGAGAAAGTGGGGAGAAGTCATTTGCATCAAAAAACACTAGCTGTCTATTCCCATTAGAAAAAACACTTGGTGTTTTAGTGCAAATTATTTTAAAAGGGCAGATAACTTATGGATGCAGAAAGGGTAATCCACAAAGATGTGTGCAATTTTGTTCAGTTGGATGTCCTCAGGGCAAAAACATCAAGGATAACAAGTGTACTAAATACAAACAGACACAATCATAAAATATGACACCCATGATTAAAATACCCTTTTCAAGGGTCCTCTGCATTTAGGAGGGAAGCTGCCTTGTTAATATCAAGGCCCATCATTTCCGAGGCAGGTTAACTGAGAGGCAGGTTAAGACAATGATATCATTTCTTTCTTGACTGGATTCTTAGAAGGTTATGAAATTCTTTAATCAGACCAGCCCAGAATCACAGAGCTGGTCAGTGAGGAGATTCCTATAAGGGTTAGGAGCTCAGGCTCTGGAACTGGGCAGATCAGGTTTTGAATCCCAGGTCTGATGCAGGGATGATATCTATCTTCTTTGAAGTCTAGAGGATTTCATCTACAAATGGGAAATTGAGTTGTTGAGTGGATTAGAACCACAACAAAACCAGAAACCCAGGGGTAAAGTGCTTAGTGTAGTGCCTGGCACAGAAAAAAAAAAATGTGTGCATGTGTGAGTTTTCCTTCCCTTAAAGCCTGATTACAGAAAAGATTTGAAAGCGGAAAATCACTAGTATATCATAGGGAGAGATTTTTATGGTTTCAGATATTGGTAATTTAAACAGTAAGAGGAAAACGGAATCTCATAGCTATCTAAGATTGTGGACGGCACTGATAGAATAATAATTGTTCATTGCCAAGGCTTAGGTTTATCTACTTCATTTATCTGAGAATAAGAATTAATAGCTATTGAACACTTACTTGGTGGGGTACCTGGGTGGCTCAGTGTGTTAAGTGTAGAACTCTTGATTTTGGGTCAGGTCATAATCTCAGGGTCCTGGGATCATGGAGCCCTGTATCCAGCTCCCTACTCAGCAGGAAGTCTGCTTGTCTCTCTCTCCCTCTGCCCTTCCCCCAGCTCCTGTGCTTTCTCTCTCTCAAATAAATAAATAAATCTTAAAAAAAACCCTGAACACTTACTTCATGCCAGGTGCCCTTGTAAGTGCTTTATAGGCATTGTTTCATTAATCTTCACATCTTTATGAGCAGGTCCGATTACTCCCATTCCACAGCTCAGGACTAATAGGAACAGAGAAGTTAAGTGACTTGTCCAAGGTCACACAGCTAGTAAGTATTGGAACCAGAATTTAAATTCAGGCACTTATTAAGAGTCTTCCTTCTTAGCCGCTATGTTTTATTTATTTTTAAATTTCTCACAGCATCATACATAGTGCTTTGTATCTAGTGGGCACTGCATATTTATTTAATGATTATTGAAAGGATGCAAACATGTGCTTTTAAAGTGGGTTAGAATGAAAGGGATGACTTGTTTCTATTGGATTTTGGAAAAATAAAGTCCGTGAAACTGCCTGGCCAGAAGGTAGATGGCATCTTCCCAAAGACTCATGGGATAACACTCTATGCAGCCGCAGGGTCAGTGAGCCAGAGACAGCACACAAGGATTAAGTCTTCAGTTCAGAACCAGAAATATGTTAGCTGATAATACGGTATCTACAGAATGACCTAGATGGTTAAGATCACTGTAATTGGGGCGCCTGGGTGGCTCAGTGGGTTAAGCCTCTGCCTTTGGCTCAGGTTATGATCTCAGGGTCCTGGGATTGAGCCCCACATCGAACTCTGCTTGGTGGAGAGCCTGCTTCCCCCTCTCTCTCTGCCTGCCTCTTTGCCTACTTGTGTTCTCTCTCCCTGTCAAATAAATAAATAAAATCTTAAAAAAATCACTGTAACTGCTAAAATTTTATAACCTTATCATAGTAAACTGGAAAAACCACAGGGTTTGGTCATTGAACTAGACCTAAATCAGATACTTGGCTCCACCTCTTAAAAGCTCCATGACATTGAGTATATTATCTATTCTCTCTGAGTCTTAGTTTGCCAATATGAAAAGAGGGATAGCAAAAATAAGATTTGCTCCCAGCTTTCTCATATGAGATGAATTATATGAAGCTTCTGTGTTAATAATAAAACACTGAAGAAATATGTATTATTAAGGCAACTTACCCCTGCTTCTTGGTAGTCACATCTGGTATTCACACACTGTAACCGTCTCCCGTGCTGTACCAGAGTTGGTCTCTGTGATTAAACAGAATATGGCAGGAATGATGCTTTGTCACTTTCTGTTTTTGTTTTTTTTTAAGATTTTTATTTACTTGAGAGAGACAGAGAGCAGAGCAAGAGAGAGAGAATGAGTGAGGGGAGGGGTGGAGAGAGAGGAAGAAGCAGACTCCCTGCTGAGCAGGGAGCCTGATGCAGGGCTCCATCCCAGGACCCCAGGATCATGACCTGAGCTGAAGGCAGACACTTAACTGAGCTATCCAGGTGCCCCAATAGGTCACTTTCAAAAATTAGGCTATAAAAGACTATGGCTTCTTAGACTTTGTCTCTCTCTTTCCCTCCCTTCCTCCATCTCTCATCATCTACCCTTGAGAAAGCCAGTGGCCACACTGTGAGCAGCTATGGAGAAGCCCATGTGTAGAGGAACTGAAGATCCCGGCCAATGGTCAGTTAGGAACTGGTCCTGCTTACAGCTGTCTGAGCCAACCTTGGCTGACATCTGACCACAAACTCAGGAAAGACCCTGAGCCACATCTCCAGCTAAGCTGCTCCTAGATTTCCCAGGTAGAAAATATCTGCTCTTTTAAGTTGCTATGTTTGGGGGTCATTTGTTATGCAGCAAGAGCTAACTAATACAGTAGCAGAGGGGCTGCTGTTATACATAGTGATGCCCACTGTTTAAAGGTCAGTTCTTGGTGGAAAATGGACTCTGACCCACTCCTATCTCCAGACTCTGGACACACTTCTTGCACTTGGACAACAAAGAGAACAGGAGAGGGAGAATTGAATGCCCTGAGGAACTTGGGACTCCAAGCTTTCCCTGGGATGATTTAGATGGGCCCGAGTTGAGGTGAGGATAGTCTGCCCTAAGACACAACTGCCAGTAAATCTGGCTCAAATTGGCAATGTGTCACCATGTAAGGTGGCATTTCAGTTAGGACAGTCTGTGGCAGCCAACAGAAAACCTATGCAAATTGCCTTACACACAACAGGGACTGATAGGTCCGGAGATGGGTAGGCTTCAGGTGAGATTGGATCCAGTAGTTCAATAATATGCCCTGATTGCTTCCCTCCTGCTTCTCTGCTGTGCTCAGGCTCAGCATCACCCCAACCTGGATCCTGTTCTGATCACAAGACAGCCACCAGCTGCGTAAGGAGGCCGCATTCTTTCTTGTTCGCATCCAGCCAGCGAAGAGACATTTCCTCTCCCAACCACCAAACAGAAGTCATAATCTCCATGTTGGCTGGATGAGATGAGACCATTGTCCAGTTCTGAACTTGAGTTCTCTGGTCTGGCTGGCTGCCTTTCCCCATCCCCCTCATGCAAACGGGTCAGGCCTGGAGCTGGGGGTGGGGTTGATCATGGAGCAGAGGTGGAATGGAGGCCGGCACTGGGATCCGGGGAAGTCTGCTGGCTTGCCCAATGCCAAATGATGAGTGAGGATTAAAACTAGGTTTTGACCCAAAAGACCATCTGGCTCATCCGTGCTTGTCCATGCTTGTCCATGCTTGTCCATGCTTAGTTGCTCTTGTCTCATGGCTGACATGCAGGAAAAGATTCAGAAATCGAAATGTACTGATCACATCCCACGTGCCTGGAACTGTGCTTTTTGTGTGTTTACTCACTCATTTTTCACAGCAGTCCTTTGAGGGGGGTGTTCTTATTCCCACTTCTCTGATGAAGAAACTGGACCTCAAAATGTGCAAGTCCAGAGGGGCTCCGTCTGAACAGGTTGTTGGGCAGAATTCTCTGTGTGACTCTGCGGCGGCCTCTCCTTGCCAGGGAGCACTGAGCTGTGGGGTGTGGGCTGGTAGGTGTGGAGGGGGAGGAGCAACAATCAGTTGGAATTTTCAAGCATTTTGGAGATATTTGAAAGCTATCCTTCAGCCCAGAGCATTCCCCAGTCTTAGTTATCTTCCTGTGAGTCCTTATTACCACGGCTCCCCCATGCCTCCCACCCGCCAACACAGCCTCACACACAGACACAGAGACTCACACAGACACACAGAGACACACAAACACAAACTCATACATAGGCACGCATGCACAGACACAGACACACACAGGCAGATACACACACACATACACCCAGGCACACACAACAGGTGCATACACTCTAGTCTCTCGAATCTTCTGGGAACAGTATGGGTGGATAGTGTCCTTCTCTCTGTCCTAACCCTGAGTCACTCTCAGGATCTTTCCAGGCTTCCGCCAGCTCCAGGATTCAGGGAGGGCTCTGGCTGTTGAAAAGCCCCCCGGGGAATGGTGACTGCTGTCTTGAGATGAACACACAAGAAGCCCACAGCTGGGCTGGAAGGTGGTTTCTCAAGAACCAGTCCTAGGCTGCCTTCATTTCTATGTATATGGAAAGGGCTGCTTGGAGGTACAAGACATTCTCATTTGAGCCTCCATGTCCAGAGACCAAATCAGGACACAGCAGCTGTTAACACGTCAACACAGGTGTAGACCACCCCCGTGCTTGTCTCGTCTGTCTCTGGCCCCAGTTTTGCGAGACTTCTTGGCTGCTTGGCCTTTCATGGACTGTGCTGCGGGAGAAGACCACAGACTATAGAATCAGAACATGCAGTGTTCAGTTCCCCAGCTTAAGTAAGTCACTTTCTCTCTCAGAGCCTCCGTTTCCTCATTTGCCAAACTTCTGCTTTGCTCTTTGTATGATGGTGGATCCCCGCCCCCGGTTGTGTTGAAGATTAAAGAAGGTGACGTGTAAAGGTATGGAGGGTGTAAGTTCCTGACTCCCATGGAGTGTTGGTGTGTCACCATTACAAGCATACAGAGTAACAGTGACGTGACCCGTGGGCACAGGAAGATGAGACAGCTAGAAACCATCCTGAAATTCCTCATGAACACGTTTTTGGTGACTTTTGGCAATTCCTATTTCCCTCTGCATTTCAACTGAGAGCATGGATTTGCAAAATAGACCCAAATATAGAAAGTCCACAAATCGTGGTAGTTTTCAGGGTGGTAGAAATGTAATTGGCTTGAGCCACCTTGACTCCAGCCTTCCATTCGGGAGAAAACATTCTCTCTCCTGGATGTTTGACTCAGGGGTGAGTCCCAGAAGATGAAAGAGTGTCACCAGCAGGGTGGAATAGCACATAGAGGGGAAGACAAGGCTCTTCTGGCGGGGGGGGCAGGAGGGGACTCTAGCCTTAATGTAAATCCTTTCTGTCCTAGGTCCTAGAAACTCAGGGAAGGAGCCTCATGAGCGTTAGCTGTAGGGAGAAATGAGAACAAGATCACATGTGAAGCCTCCATGTGCAGATTCACTGGAATTCACCTTCCCTCCTCCTGAAGGTTCTTGCCCCTCCCCCCCCCACTCCCGTGCCTGGGATCTAGAGGGCTCCAATGTCCCCTTTGAGATTGTGAACAGTTTCTTGGATGAGGCTCTTTGGTTGTGGTCACTTCCATGGTTATCTTGCATCTCAACACAGGCATTTCCAAAAGGTCAGGCTTTGCTGTTGGGGCATGAGTTGACTTACTGCTCCCATCATGACAAATAGGGCATCGTCAAGTAGCCTCCACTGCCATGGGGATGGAAGATGGGTCTCTGCTCACCAAAGGTGTCATTCTTCATGGAAATCCTCATTCTTGTTGCGCTGAAAAAAATTACCTCTTCTCTTGATGGACGCGTTCCTGGCCCAATGAGTAGACAATAAATGGTCTACTCAATGTCATACCCCCAAGGATCCCATTGCACCACTCTTCAAAATGTACTCCGGGATGAAACCAGGAATATCTCCTAGGACCTGGAATCCACCCAGAGAATTTCCTGGAAATCGGGCCACAATCTTTGTCCTCAGCTCTTCTTTATGTGCTCGCTTCCAGGGTCCCTGGCTCAGCTTCCAGTCTCTAGCGTCCCCTTTCCCATCCCTTCCTATAGATCAGTGTTCTCATGCAGGAAGGAATCCCTGCTTTTGTTCATGAGAGTTGGACAAAGACGGAATTTCAGAGCTGGAAGGGATCTTAGGAAGATATCATCTAATAATGCTTTCTTTACTTTACTCAGAACTCGAGAAGGCGAAGCAATTTGTCTCTAAGTTCACATCTAGTTAGGGCCGGAGCTACAATCAATTCTCAGTCTCCTGGTGTGGAAGTCAGAGTTCTTTCCACTGGATTATTCACTCATTCCCCAAGAGGGATTCCCCAAATGGTAAGATTACCTCCGGGAGCTGAAAGGGGGTTCGTATGATATATATGTGGTCAGCAAAATGTGGGGCAGGTTTCAAGCAACTAAAAATAGATTGGAAGGGAAGTACATCATTATGTGCAAAATTGAATTTATTGGAGGAAGTATAATTTATATCTACAACACAGACTCAAGATTAATCTAATATAAACAAGTAATGGAGAATGAACTCTTCCACTGTTATTCTTGAGAATATGCATAACCACTTCTTCTTTCTTGATAACGGATGAGATTCTTTTTTAATTGTTTCTGACAGCCCCACTATTTCAAGACAAAATGCAGTTTTTTGAGGTTGACATTCCTCAACTGACTGTTTTCTGTCTACTCCTTAAATATGTGTGAGTAATTTGTTCGCTTTAAAAAATTATACTTACTTCTCATGTACCTTTTTTCTGGTCTTGGGATAATTGGACTAATGCAAGAGGTCCTGAGGGTAAGGTAGCTCCGGTGAACCCCAGGAGACACAGAACTTTTCAAGAGCAGGGACTGTATGTAATCCGTCCTTCGATTGTCACTGTCCCTCCCTATATAAATTGCTATTTTTTTTTGCGTTAAACATCGTGGAAAGCAAAGCATTCCCCAAGAGCTATGAAGATTCCATTTGCACTATTAAAATAATTTCATTCCAAAGTCTCTAAGTCTTTGGTCACCTGGCATCTGATGGAGCCTGTGGACACTTAGCAGGTGTCCATGCAGGGGCAGTGACTCCAGGTGTGGCGGAACCAGGATCCAAACTGAGCTGCCCCGTCCCCCATTCTGGACACCCCAGATTCCTGAGAAGGAGGGCTCTGCTGCTATTTCTTAGCGACACTCAGCTACATATATGGCACTGCGTGGATTGGACACCTCCCAGGAAACTGAGGGGCCAGGCGTGGTCTAAAGGGTGTGTGAGGGGAAATGACAGGAAGGTCTTGGTCAGGCATCCTCGTGCCTCCAGGTAGATCTTTTCTGGACACCTGTTGCCTCATGGACTCCGGAGGCTTCGTTCTGGTCACCGGCCAAAAGTCAGGAGGGTGGTCATGCTGTTCCCTGAAGGACCTCCCTCCCTCCGGGCAGATGTATCTGCCCTCTTCTGCTTCACAACCACTCTGGGTGACGAGACTGGAGAGTAGTAACAGATGTCAGGGGAAATCTCTCTTAGAGGCTCTGAGGAAGCTGAGTGAAAATCTGGTAGAAGTACGAAACTAGGTTTCTCTCCTTGGATGAACTTGAAGGCAGTTCAGGAATGTGACGTTGTTAAGTGCCACTTGGCAGCGGGGGGAAAGCTAGGCTCAAACGCCAGATAGGTCAGTCACTGTGTCAGCTTGGACAAATTTCAAAACCTCTCTGAGCCCAGATAAGTTTCCTTATCTGGAAAATGGGGAAAATAATAATACATCCATCACAGGGGATTGACGAAGGAGTGGTAAAGAACGCACAGTGCTTGTCTCAATAAACATGAACTATTGTGACAGTTACGTTTTGTGATAGGAAATATGACCCAATTTGGACTCCCTTATTTTTCAGATAAATAAAAATGTGGCTGTTATGGTCCGATTGCCACACGGCAATGGATAATGAGAGTCAAGAATAGCTCTGTGGCTTCTTGAAACTCAGTTCAATGCTTTTTCATGTGATACTGTGAGCCAAACCTGAAGTGTGCCCTCCCCAGATCTTGGGGGGAAAAAAATCAGATGAAAAAAATGTATATTTTGAAATCTTTCTGGCATGATCTTGCTTTATTTGCTGCCCACGGCTTTGGATGGCACGCTTTATGACACCAGATTATATGCAAGTTTGGGCTCAGCAAATAATTGTTGATAACGGAAGAATGCTAAAGTTCCAGCTGAAATTTGGAAAAAAGTTAACATTAAATATAATGCATTGTTTCCACCTGAAACAGACACAGTTAAAGAGAGCAAGTCTTAAAGGCTGACATTTTTTTTTTCATTTTTACCCTAAATATTTTGCTGTTCCAAGAAAAACAAGATTAAATTTTTTTTTCTTTTGAGTCAGTACAGTGAAAGTCAAACTGTACCAGCTTGTTTTGAACTGTGAGATTGACCTACAAGCTCTGCCTGCAGATAGGGTCATGGGGTTATAGGTCACAAGGAAGGCAGATGGAGAGCGCTGGCTGGATACCATATTGTTTACGGCTTGGAATCCAATCTCCTTGGCTCCCACTCTAAAGCACAGCTTCATACCAGTTACTTAGGTCCAAAGTTTACTTCCGATTCCACCCTTAACAGACAAGTGCTGAGCCCATCAAGTTTTATTGCAGTCAATACATCTCCCTTCCAGAAGCAACTGGTCACAGCCATTTCCAACACAAAGCTGCTTGGACCACTCTTTCTTCTTTTTATAGTCTGTTTCCAGACACTCGGTGACCCATAAAGTTAACTTACAACCAAGTCACAGCCATGACCAGAGCTGTTGTTCTTGTGTCTACCCCTAACACTCCCTGGCTTCCCAGGCGGGGCCCTGTTGCCTTTTCTCAGGATGTGCTTGCTCTTGGGCAATGAATCACCCTGTTCGTTCCTGGTGGGGTCATTCCTTTCGGTCCAAGCTCAGACTCTGGGTCCTTTACCCAGACAGTTTCCTTTAAACATTCCCCCACACTCTGGGATTTTCTGGTTTGTCCTCACAAATGCCATCCTGTGTTGAATGCCTGGCAGAACCCTTGGTAATGGAGCTGTGGCTCCCGGTTGGCGAGTTAAAGTCAAGGTCTGTCAGGGGCTCCCACCACCTGTGCAAACACAACAGTGGTTCGGTTGATATTTCTAGATTGATGTCCTGGTGGTGTCATTTACAACCTAATTTGTCTTCCTCCCCTCCCTTTCCTCTCTAAATAGGGTGAGAGTATGTATGTTGAAGAGCGTGTGATAGAGTCACTTGACGGGTAGGCAGGGTGGAATTTGAGAATTATTTAATTTAAAGATTCTCATTAGCGTCTGGGATCCAGAAGTGATCATGTACAATCTTGCGATGACTAAGTTACCCAGCTTCCTAATTTTGTCGGTTTGGATAGGTCAGTAAGACTCTCTGATTTGATCAATGTTGTGAAGCCAGTTAAAGGCAGGGTTAGAACTGAAGTCTTCTCACTCCCCATCTGGTGTTTTTTTTTTCATTGTACAATACTATGTTCCATTAGAATATGATTTTGTTTGGGGGCAGGAAGACTCGCTTCACAAATAGGGAGAGAGGAATGACATGCATTTTGATTTTGTAAAGCTGGTGTCTATGCCCTGGGCCCTATTAAGAAATGAAGGAAGAAGATAGGGGTTAAATCTCCTCACAGAAGCACACAGAGGTAGAACATTTCGGTTTTACAATTTTGATATATCGTGTTTTAGAACCAGAAGGTACTTTAAAATAATCATCTGGCCGAGTGAATTTCACACCGTGTTAGGTGGAAGCCTGTGTGCTTCAGGGGCTTTCTCTGGATAGAGGAAGAGAGGATGCAAGACTTAGAGCCACAAGGGAAGCCTGTCTTACCTTGTTAAATAAAATACTGGGATTTTACGTTAGATTTGATTTTAAAAGGGGACTCCACTTCTCAAGATAGTTTGCAAACCTTAAATCTTGGTCAAACCCCCCAATATACAGAGAAGAAGACTGAGGTCTTGAATCTTCGCCCTGGGGAGGGGCAAAGCAAGGACCATCCCATTCGAGGGATGCAGGAACCAAGATTCAATTCTGCAGAAAGTTATGAATTTCACCGCGTGGCAAAGGCAGGGCTAGAACCAGAACAGATGGTTTTTATCCCCAGCCCGTGCCTTTCCCCATCGGGTCACATTATGGAATAGTATTAAATACGTGGGTGACCTTAATTGCTCCAAGGTCAAAGGAGTCCCCAAAAGAACGGAGGACTAGAAGGGAGGAGGTCAAGGGAGCAGAGGAAGAGGGGCAACCATCAACCAGTGTAGGGTGGATGACTCACCCCCAGACTATGGGAGCAAGTTGACCCATTCTCACTTTCTTTCTTCATGAGTCCATTTCATCAGGCAAGTTCCCTGCTGCAATGTTATATGCTCAGCACCCGAACAAAGGCCTAGCTCCTAGAGCTCGACAAACATTTGTCGACTCCTCCTACCATCTTTAGAACCCTCTTCTGATCAAGAACTCGAGTAGGATATATTTAAAACTCAAATACTATATCAAATTGGTATAAACACAACCATCACGTAGAGCAGATTCATTCCCCCACCAAGTGCACAAGGCCTCTTTAGCCAGAGAATCAACGAACTCAGCTGGCAGGGCTTCGATAAAAGGAGAAACCATGACTCAGAGTGGATCACTTTCTCGACGTCGCCCTGGCAAATCCCCAGGGTGCCTGGGCACCAGGCAAATTTCCCAGGGGCAGCTGGCACCACTGATCTCTGTTCCTGACAGAGGGAAGTACACAACCTACTCATAAGCTGCCGGGCAGATGTTCAATTGCCCTCTGGGGTAGCCTGACCCTGCATGAGCTGAAATAGAAACAAATAAAACCTGGAACCAGAAGGTTCTTCTTCTATCTCACCCAAAGTGGCTAGCATTTGTGGTAGGTTATCAAAGAGTCCTGTACAATATCTATCCCTAGGGAATTTTAAGAATAGGATGGCTAGATCCTGCAGGTTTTGAGATATTTTCGGTCTTTCCAAGTGCCTTGAGGCGGGGCAATGGATTAGGTGCCCTTCTGCAGCCATATGCTCCTTGGATTCGTTTCAGAGGAAGAAAACCCAAAGTGAACTCCCAAGCAACAAAAACAAGGAGGGGATCTCCCAGGATAACACGATCAGGCAATGAAGGAGAGAGAGGGAAAGAGGCCCTATTAGCGGGATGAAATATGTACCCGACCCAAGAACCAGAAGCGTGAGAATCTGCTGGAAACCCTGTTTGCCTCTGATGGTCCTGGTTTTGCCCACGTCCTGGGATCCACCTCTGGCATTTTGTGCTGTGGTCTTCTCTGCGTTCAAGGGTGGGCTGTTTATGTCCACATGGTGGGATTACCGTAAAAGTCATTAGACACACTCTTGGATGTGGCTTTTCCATTTACAGTAATTAAAACCAACCACTCCGCTGCCTTTTTCTTTTGACCCAGTTCCCGCCTTCCCTCTGCTCTGGCCCTGCGGTCTCGGACTCCGGCCCTGCGAGGAGCTGCCGATCGTGCCTGCTTCCTCTACCTGCTGCAGGCAGAGCCAGGCTGCCAACGCGGACAGGCCACTGCCAGGAACTTCATTATTCTTTTTGTTTTAATCCTCTTATGTGGATCCAAGTGGCAGTTTCAGTCCCAAGGCTTTGGCACAGCAACAAGTGGCTGGTGGGGAGGGGGCGCTGCGCCGGACCCGGGCTCGGGATGGGGTCCCCGCCTGCAGTCCCTCTGCCGCCCACCCCGCAGCCGCCGCCCACCGTCCCCCGGGGTCACTGCTTCGGAGCATGCCAGTGGGAAAGCCCTGTTTTAAAGCACTCTGCTATTTTTAACCAATGGCTCGCCCCCTCCGCGGCCAAGGGCTCCCCGTCCCGGAGGCGCACCCCGGCGCTGCTCGCTCTCCGCCCCGTCCGGCCCCGGGCGCTGGGAAGCCGCCCACCGCAGCCCGGCCTCCGGCGGCGAGCGCACGCACACGCTAACTCGCGCCAACTCGCGCTCCCATTGGCTGCTG
>LNAC01000220.1:149583-189109 GCA_002007465.1 Ailurus styani
CTCGGCCGCCCGACCCGCCGACTGCGCCCTCTGCGCGGCGCCCGAGCGGCTGGCGGCGCCCACAAGGTGGCAGTGCCGCGCTGTTTGTGCCCTGGCCGGATCCGCGCGAGCCGCCAGGGCCGTCGGTGCCCGGGCATCCCTCCTGCAAAAGTTTTCATGAATGCAAACGCTCTGGGTCCTGGGGCTCTCCGGGGCCGGCTGCTCTGCGGCCCTCCGGTTTCGGGGTGCGTCGGGGTGACTTGCACTTTGAGGCCCCGATGGCGTCGTCTTTGTCCCCAACTCAGAGAATCGGGATCTGCGGCCTGCTATTTCAGGAGTGTTTTTCCTGCTGTCGGGCACGTACACTGAGAGGTGATTCTTACAGAGACAGACAGACACCCCGACAATTATTCTTTGTCCCTCTTCCTGAGAGCCTCCCTCACCACACGAGCCAGCGGCAGCCTCCCTTTGCGCTGGCGAAAGACCTAAGGCACCAGCATTTCGGAGGGTGCTTGTCCGCGCCCTAGTCCTGGGATCCTGACCTGCTTAGCAAGAGGAGGACACGGGAAACCTCCCGCTGTCCCGGGATGCCCCTAATTCCCTGCACACGGAGAGAGAAGCTCCTTCGACCTCATTTGACCCCGCTGCAGGCACCAGGCGTCCTCATTTAGCATGCGAGGCCTTGCAGGGTCGAATTTGTCTAGGCTCACTGGAAAATTTTTTTCTTCCTTCACCCCTCTCCTTGGACCATGGCTGGTCCTACATTCTCTACTGCAGCCTCACCCCTTCTTCCCCCTTGCCCATGGACCCGTGTTTGCCTCTGTCTTTCTCACTTTAAACAAGATGTTCCGAGGGCCGTCTGGGTCCACAGACCCTGGAAAAGAGGCGGGTCTGAGAAGGGGAGGGCAAGAGAGGAACCCGGCTGCAGTCACCTGTAGGCGGAAACGGGAAGAGACACACCTCTGGGTTTTGCACTGTCAGCACCATGGAGCCCCAATTCCATTCCCTGGCAGTCAGGCCCTTCCTGTTGGCAATCTAAGGCACCTCCAGGTAGTTTCCCACCATGCACCTAGTCTGCTTCAACCTAGCTTTCATCCACTGGTGAGAGGACGCTAAAGGGGGACTCTTCCCGCAGGATGGAGTTTCTGCTGAGACTCGGACATGGAAGAGTGTGTGCCAGGTGAGGCCGCTCGCAGTCTCCAGGGAGGCTTGGCCCACTCCATGGGATCGCTGGGGGAGCTGGGCCATCATCCTTTACCTCCAGGCTGCCTGGTAGGAAGCCAAGGACCCAGGAGAGGCCAGCAGTGAACAATTGTTTCAGAAAGGTGGGCACCTGTTGTGCTTTTCTGTTTAGGATAAGATAAATGTGGAGGGCCTTGGAGAACTACCCGAGGAGCTTTACAGGTGTCTCCTGAGTCTGGGGGCCGGGAGGTGGGGGGCGGCCCAGGGAGCAATATGACCTCAGAGAAGAGAGGGCTGTGCACAGTTCTTAAAGGAGGTATTTGGAACAGCCTCTGCTTCCAAGAGCTGGCAAGGCGAACGTACACTAACCAATCTTCCTGTTGGCAGGGTGGACCTACTTCCCCAGATGGGGGCTGGGGGCAAGGTGAGCAGCACGAGTGAGGACCTCCAGGCACAGTGTGAGTGGCCACCCGTGAAAGGGGCCCTCTGACCGTGGGAGAAAACCCACAGCGGTACCCCCTAAGAGAAAAAGAGCCAACATTTGCATATCTGGCACCAGCCCCTCTTCACGGTGGAGCTCTCCCCGAAGGGCTTGGTTCTTTGGGTTTCGAGAGATCTGAGGCACCAGCTAGTGATTGGAGGAGGTGGAGGATCCAAGAAGGAACGGGCATTGATCATGTTTTCTTCCCAACCACAAGTTTCCGAATCAGTTGTTGGTGGGAAGAGAGAAGCACTCATTTCAATGTGATGGTCAAGTGTTTGCTTTCGATTGCCCTGAACTTTTTAATATCTAAAAAAACAATGGCAATGCATGAATCCCTGAGTGTGACCGGGTAAGCTGGTTGATGAGATGTCCCTCCGTGGTTGGGGGATAATAATAATAGGGACACCAGTGAACATTGACATCCCATGTGGCATTTTACCCGTGTTAACTCATTTCATCTGGCAACAGCCTTGAGAGATGAATGGTCTTACTCTTTCCATCTCCTAGATGAGGAGGCTGAGGCCCAAGAGGGTAAGTAATAGTGCCAGGCCCACAGCGATAAATGGCAAAACTCGGATTTGAACGTAGACTTCAGAGTCTAAGGATGGAACTAAAGTGCTTCCCCATCGCTGACCTTACCTGACTCCAGCGCCCAACTCTGTTCCTGTCTGGCACGCTCCTCGCCAGCTGACGGAGCCTCTCCTGCTCCAGCACGTTTTCAGGGGTGCGGTCGTGGCGGCGAGCTGGCCATCGGCCTCAACAGTGGGCACATCTTCTGAGGACTCGGCTCCAGAACCTGGGGCACTTTTGTTAAGTGCCTTCGGTGCTGGTGACTACTCCGCTGACAATGCGTGTGACGTTTGCAACCATCCTGAAGCCATTCGGAGTCTAGTTTAAAACCAGCAGTCAAGCTGCGAGAAGCCAGTTTTGGTAAAAGGAAACAGGGAACGCTCAAGGAGTGAGGCTGGTTTTCTTCTGTGGCTCAAAAACTGGATCCAAAGGTCCTTCTCCAAAGAAAGTGCACCCAAAAGGCGACTCATGGCAGCCCTACTGGGTTCCATACTTACATTCCCACTGGAACATGTATTCCGAGGGACAGAAGCAGCGTAAGACTCATTTGGAAATATACGTATCTATTTTGTCTAATTATGCACGCCACTTAATACTCAATTTCATTTACATTCTTTCTATACAACTGGATTATAAAATGTGAGGAAAGAGACTACCTTTTAGTTCTTCATATTCCCTTTCACCCCAAGTATATACTTGGTGACGCGCGCATAGTAAATGCAGAGTAAATATGTTAGACTGACAAGGAGACTTGTGTATTGGGGGAAGTTTCTAGTTGAGTAGAATTCAGAGGGGAGTCCAGATGAGCTGGGGGGTTGGGTTGAAGAAAAGTTACTATGATAGAGAATAACATGAAAAACACTCGGCCTGCTTGTGTAGAGCATCTCATGGGGGTAGAGTTTATTTAGTGGGGTCACGGGAGATATAATTAGAAGGGCATGTTTTATGCACAGGTCGGATCTTTACCTTCTAGGGTCAGTGGCTTCTAATTTTTTTTTTAAAGATTTTATTTATTTATTTGACACACACACGCAGAGATCACAAGTAGGCAGAGAGGCAGGCAGAGAGAGAGGAGGAAGCAGGCTCCCTGCTGAGCAGGGAGCCCAATGCAGGGCTCGATCCCCAGACCCTGAGATCATGACCAGAGCCGAAGGCAGAGGCTTCAACCCACTGAGCCACCCAGGCGGCCCTCTAATTTTTTTTTTATCATTAGAGATTTCCCCCTGCTCCCCTCCTCCCATGAAGACCCCCCAAACANGCCGAAAGCAGAGGCTTTAACCCACTGAGCCACCCAGGCGCCCTAATTTTTTTTTTTAAAGATTTTATTTATTTATTTGACACACACACGCAGAGATCACAAGTAGGCAGAGAGGCAGGCAGAGAGAGAGGAGGAAGCAGGCTCCCTGCTGAG
This sequence comes from Ailurus styani, assembly GCA_002007465.1. Classification (NCBI taxonomy): domain Eukaryota; kingdom Metazoa; phylum Chordata; class Mammalia; order Carnivora; family Ailuridae; genus Ailurus; species Ailurus styani. Next base: position 153,210 of record LNAC01000220.1, read on the forward strand.
CAGGGAGCCCAATGCAGGGCTCGATCCCCAGACCCTGAGATCATGACCAGAGCCGAAGGCAGAGGCTTCAACCCACTGAGCCACCCAGGCGGCCCTCTAATTTTTTTTTTATCATTAGAGATTTCCCCCTGCTCCCCTCCTCCCATGAAGACCCCCCAAACAAAACACAGTATATAGAACAAGTAAAAGATATCTGGCTAAAGTTGTGGGGGAGGGGGCCTGGGACTGTCTCCCTTAGTGTGGTCCTTTGTACACACACCAGCTACTTGTGAGGAATCCCAGGGCTCTTGCCAAGCAGTTGAACCACTAGTGTAGACATCGGAGAGCCCCTGAACACTGTGTCCCTTTTGCATTTCTACAGAAATATGTAGTTCCTAGCTTCCTGACCCTTCTGGATCTGCTCCTCACAACATCATACCTCTCCTCTCTCCAGAGAGTATTGTGGGGTCCTATCCCTGTCGGATACGCTGCCCAATAGCCACTCCCTTTTCTTGCTTGTTAACGGAACCCAAGTTTAATCTGAGCAGCCGTGCACTCAGTGACACTGATGAATTGTGATTACTCTAAGGCAGGGAGTGGCCAAATCCAACTGCCAACTCTTGTAGTGAATAAAGCTTTATTGGAACAAAGACACTCAGTTGTTTACATCTTATCTATGGCTGCTTTCATGCTATGAGAGCAGAGTTGACTAGTTGTGGCAGACTGTATGGCTTGCAAAGATGAAATTATTTACTATCTGGCCTTTTACAGAAAAAGTTTGCAAACAGCCATGGCAATTCCATTCTCCTTTGCCAGGATTAGGGGTGGACATATAATCACTTTGACTGAGAACATGTGAAGTCTGTTGGAAGGACCTGAAAAAGATTTTTCTTCCTGATAAGAAAGAGGAACATGAGAGGAACATGAAGAGAAAGTTCCGTTGTTGTCCTCTTCCCTTGCATTCCATCACACAAAGATGTGATGTCTGGAGCTGCAGCAGCCATACTGTAATCATGAGAATAGACGAGTCTGATTTCTTGATGGTGTCATCAAGTCGCCAAATCTACCACAGGACTATTTAGTTTCAGACTTCTTGTTAAGCAAACAATAAAAACACCCACGGTTTAAGCGACTCTTCATTGGTTTTTGTTACTTGCCACTACATGTAGAATAACTAGGGCATTTTGTTTAAAGTCTAACGACAAAGGGCAGAATGTTTTTGTGGCAGTTGTGCAATGCAGTGGAACATTGCAAATCTAGTAGTGATGCTAGTAATGAATGACAGCTAACAAGTCCTGAAAACTTACAGCATGCCGGTTGCTATACTAAGTACTTTACATTTGTTTTCTCATTTTTATATAACCCCGTGGGCACATTTTCCTTATTGTCTCCATTGACAAATAAGGAAGAAAGTGAGGTTTAGGGGAGTTTAATGATTTGCTTGAAGTTACACAGTTAGGTGGAAGAGTTCAAATATGAAGCCAGGTCTGCTGACTTCAAAACGATGCTTTTTTTTTTTTTAAATTTTAAAAATTCAAGTTAGTTCACATATAGTGTAGTATTAATTTCAGGGCTAGAATTTAGTGATTCATCAGTTGCATATAACACCCAGTGTTCATTCCATCACATGCCCTTCTTAATGCCCATCCCCCAGTTACCCGATCCCCACTCACCTCCCCTCCGACAACCCACTGTTTGTTCCCTAGAGTTAAGATCCTCTTATGGTTTGCCTCCCTCTCTACTTTTATCTTACTGTATTTTTTCTTCCCTCCCCCTGTGTTCATCTGTTTTGTTTCTTAAATGGCGCATGAGTAAAATCATATGGTATTTGTCTTTCTCTGACTGACTTATTTCCCTTAACATAATACCCTCCAGTTGCATTCACATCATAGCAAATGGCAAGATTTCATTCTTTTTGAGGGCTGAGTCATATTCCATTGTGTATACATACCATATTTTCTTTATCCCTTCATCTGTCGATGGACATCTGGGCTCTTTCCATAGTTTGGCTATTGAAAAGCCGCACTCTTAATCATGAGTTTACATTGCCATTTCTATCCAAAGACGTGAGTTCACCCATCTTGGCCACTTAGCAGGCAAGTGACTTAACCTTCGTGAGCCTCCGTGTCCCTCTAATCATGTGAAGGTCATGCTCTCCTCACAGCAAGAATGCTTCTGCTATTGCACCTGAGACACGGTGTTTCCCTCTTTTAGTGTATGTGTTTGGTTCTTCAGGGGTAGGTGGATGGCAGTAAATGAGCCTCAGGGGCAACCAAGAAGAAGCCAGGAGAATAGCTAGGGACGCTAATATAGACTCAAGTGAGGGGACAAAGGCACACCAGTTCCCGAAAAATTAAAGGAGGCTGGCCTCAGGCCTGGAGTGGTGTTCCTGATGGTTAGTGACGGCCTGAGCACCCTTTCTAGTCCATTGTCCTGTCTTCAGATGCTTTGAAAAATTGTAAGGAACTAAACAAAAGGAAATTCCTTGAGTTGTTGGCATCACTCCCCTTTGTGTAAAACAGGTCCTCCTTGCAGGAGCAAGCATTCTTCAAAGTGCGGGTCTCTGGGCCTGATGGCCATCAGGACGTTGGTATTTTCCTTATTGTGCTAAGACCATTGGCCCATGGAGAATGGAAGTTTGAAGACTCTGAGGAAAGAGCAGAGATAACCTCTGTGGTTCTGGGCTCCATTTGAGCGATTTCCTCCCGGAGCGTTACTGTACAGTTTTTAATGGGAAAGGGTAATCAAGACCGGTTCGCTCAACAACCTTATGGAAAATATATGAAATACAGAGTTTAAAAACCAGATTTAATTGTCAGGCCTATTTTTAAAAGAGACCAAAGGAGAGTAAGAAAAACGACCCCAATGGCTTGTTATGCAATATCCAGATGTTTGGCCTCAGACAGGCCAGATGAGGGAGCAACTTTTTCACTCCTCATCTGGTTGCTCTGGCCTCACTATAGACACGGTGAGAGAGAGGGTTATATAAGAAGCTTGCTGGAGCGGCCTCGTCCTTGGTCTCCCCTTGCCCTTCCAGAGACCCGTGAACGTTCAGCTGCGTGTTTAAGCCCAGATGCGGCAGATTCTTAATGAACACATTCCTTAGACCCAGCATGGCTTCGAGAAGCTTCTGGAAATCATTTAATGACAGCTTCAGGTAGACAAAGCAGTGGGTGAAAGAGATTTTCCTTCTCCTTCAGATATTTTCAGGCTCAGGTAGACCTCATGGTGTTTCATTATCAATATACTAATCTAACATCGTATTAAAATACGCATGCAGGCTTTTAAAAAGTGACAGCTGCTCTTCGGAGTGATAGATAGATGTCCACATTTCAGCTTGCTTTGTTTGTCTGCGTGGATGTTTGTTCTTGCCAGAAATGCCAGTGAAGGGCAACCAGCACTGTTCTGCTAGAATACGAACACCAAGACCTGATTAGTGTAAGCGTTTGTTGAAAAAGCATTTTCACCGCGCACTAATCTCTACATATCCTGTGGGGAAATCCTTTCAATCCCATACCTGATAAATAAATCTGGCAAGTGAATAAACACTCTGTAAGTCTCTTACTGATATATAATTCCACCTGTTATGTGAGTTCTGCTGGCCTCTGAGCTTGGCCAGCCTCGTGCACCTTGCAGACTGACCTGGAAGAAAGCCCGCCAACGCAAAGAAGTGTGCCTCGACCTTACCCAGCACCGAGCACTTGACTCCAACCTTTCACAGGAATCAAGGGGGGTGTTGAGGGCTAATGTTGACGTCCTGGATTATGGTTGTTTTTATTTGGTGCTTTTGGAATGCTTAAATACTCCATGAGGCATCATATAATACTGCAGATCCGAAACCTCATGTTCTGTTTCCTTCTGGTTTTCCACTTAGGGCCGGGGAGGGGTCCTGAAGCAGCTACAAAAGTCCTTTTTAAAAGCTAGAATTGAGTGTCCTTGCAAATAGTCTGTTCTTTACAGCCCACGCCATCTCCCCACCCACCTGTGAGAGTCTTGGAATGCTGCTCCACTACAGTCTGAACATAACAACGTTAGAGTGATTTTCCTGTACGTTCCTGAGGGCACAGGTGATGCCTTCTCATCAAGACGGGTGCCTGGTGCATTCCTTACTCATTAACTATTCGTTAATAATTAATGAATGCTGAATGAATGAACTTCAGTTCTTTGTAAGTTTGTGTGTATATGTGTGTGAGACGTCGCCAGAGAATGACAGGTTGGTCCTGTTCAATTAGGGATTTATGTAGAAATGAATCAGGAGGATTCTTTGTCAAGTCCTCAGTAGGACCCTCAAAGGCAGTGTGCACAACACCAGCACCCTCCTGGGGCGTGTCTGCTGTATCTGGAAGAGGACGCCCTAGATGTATCCCCAACTCTCTGGACGCACATATGCACACACTGAAAATACCTTTATAAACCCCAAAGGACTCAGGTTCGCTGCTTAATATGTACCATCAGTCAGCTATGCGTGATGTGGAAACAAGTTTCCAGATGACACTAGTAAAAGAATCAGACTGACTGGTACCTTAGCAACAGAAGAGCTCCTATGAGTTTTCTATTGTTGCATAACAGTTTACCCCCACACTTAGTGATTTAATACAACAAACATTTATTATCTCACAGTTTCTGAGGGTCAGGAATCTGGGCAGGGCTTCGCTGGGTGGTCTGGCTCTGAGTCTTTCAGGAGACTGCAGTCAGGATATCAACAGGGGCCACAGTCATTGGAAGGTTTGACTGGGGCCAGGAGATCTGTTTTCAAGATGGCGGCCGCCCATGGCTGGCAGAAGCCTCCGTTCCTTAGTACGTGGGTCTCTCCTTAGGCTGCTTGAGTGTCCTTGCAATGTGACCATTCATTTTCCCCAGAGTGAGCGATCCAAGAGAAGGAGCAAGGAGGACCCTGCGGTACCCTTTTTGATTTAGTCTCTAAAACTGCACACCATCACCTTTGCTTTATTCTATTCATTAGAAGCGAGTCCCTAAATCCAGCCAACACTTGAGCGGAGAAAAATTAAGCTTCACTTCTTGCAGGGAGGAGCATCAGGGACTTTTGTGGACATATTTTAGATCTATCATGGAGCTGCTGTTTTGATTTGCCAGGTATGTTTTTGAGCACTAGTTGGCCTTTCCAGATGTGTGTGTTGAATATGTAAATCCTGCTTACATCTGGAGAGAGTCCACATCGAGTTGCCTGATATGAGAAACAGGTTGTCTGAAAATCAGGACCTGTGGTTCTGAGTGTTTGATCTCATACCTTCTCTTTGAAACTATATCTGTTCTTTGTCAGCAGCACAGAGAAGTCTCCCTGAGATCCACTTGCAACCTCTCTAAAGAAGAATAGCATTGACTATTAACCATGCTTATGCCTTCCACAAATTCATTAAATTCTCACAACCACCCAATAGGCTAGATGTTCTCAGCATCATCCTTATTTTATAGATGGGGGTCCTGGGGGCTGACGTCATTTGCCCAAAGTCACTTAGCCAGTAAATGGTAACACTGGGGTTTGAACCAGGCAGTCTGGCTCTAGGCTCTGGGCTCTTATTTTCCCCACTGTGTTAGATTGCCTCTTCCTTCAGCTGGACTCACTCTCTTCACCCAAGACCCTAAAGCTGGTCCTACGTATGTTGTGTAGCTTCTACTTTAAATCAGACCATGTCATAAATCCTAGAGGGGCTGGAGGTCTGGTATTTCCAGCCATCACCACCACCGCGCTCCAGTTTAGACCTCCTCAGAGGCATGCCCCATTCTGGGTTCTGGAAACCATTCTGTTTTTTGCACCTTCAGGCTTGGAAATAATAACAGCTCCTCACCTGTGATGGGTGAGATAATGACCCCCCCTCAGCCGCCAAGATGTCCAAGATCCTTAAGAGTGAGGGTCCGAGTAGAGCAAGGGCTAGAAGATGCTCTGTTCCTGGCTTTGAGAACGTCGGAAGGGGCCACAAGCCCCGGAAAGTGGGCAGTCTCCGACCGCTGGAAAGGACAGGGCAGCAGACTCTTCCCGAGGGCTTCCAGAAGGAGTGGCCCCCTGCTGACAACTTGCTTTTAGCTCAGTGAGAACCATTGCAGACCTCGGACCTCCAGAACTCTAAGATAATACATTTGTGTTGTGTTAAGCTAAAAAACCCCCAAAAAACAAAAAACAAACCCAAACACACACACACACACACACACACACACACACACACACACACAAATCTGCAATGAGGATGAAATCCACTCTGCTGTTTTTACATAATACAATGACAGATGAAGAGACTACGCAGCTACTTCCTATCAGAGATGATACAATTATATACATGCAGCACATGCTTCTTGGAGTTCCAGGCTGCGGGATACAAACCCTGCCTTCGAGAAACTTAGAAACGCGTTGGCAAGCAAAGGTGTATGCACACAGAGCAAGGGAAACATCTTTATTTCAGGGCAGATGTGCGCAGTGCTGATAACGAGCACGGGGAAAGCACGGAAGCAGGTGTGATCCTCAAGGATGGCTGGAGCAACTGAGCGTCTTCTGGAACTTTCGATGTCACTGTCTTACCGTGTCAAAAAGAAGGAAGGCTTCCAGTAAGGAAGCCAGAAAATAACCTTGCTGAGAGGCGCTCCCCAGGCACACAGCATCCCGGAAGGTAGGAAACCGTTGTCTACTCTTCTCATTGGTCTCCCTTTCATTGATGGAGAGCAGCCTCTGCTGTGCCCCCCACTGCCTCTGCTGTCCCCTTTTGTCTGTGTCATGCTCCTACCCCCTCCTCAGTGTCCGTGCCATCCTGCCTGGGCCTATAAGGGTCCAGAGGTGCAGACTCAGGCTTGGTGCTGGATGGCCCAGAGATTCTGATGCTCCCTGGCTCGCCTCAGCCCTCCCGTGCTCCCAGCGTGGGTTCAGCAGTCTTTGGAGGCCAGCGTCCACACGATAATGGAGCTTCCTCTTCCACATTGCAGTTCCTCCCCAGCCTGACTCTTACCCCCCCACCCCCACCCCAATGGGGGTGCAGAGGGGTGGGTGGGATGGTGAGGACAGACCACGAAGCCACTCCTCTGCACCCAGCCAGTGTCTAGGTCTGCCAGGCTCTGCAGAAGGGCCAGGCTGTGGGTGTGGGAGGAGGGTTTAGGAGACCAGGGCAGGGCACGCCCCGGATATTCTATTACAGGAACCCTAAGAGTTACCACCAGGCCTTGGAAATAATTAATAAACTTATTAGTCAGAATCACATCCCCGTGCACACACGTAGGTCCCATGGTACGTGGCTTGGCTATTTGTCACATTTTCCAGGAGGCTGCCCGGAGCCCCTTGCCTGCTGGGATTTTTGCAGCTGATGGCACAGGTGTCTGACCACGTTAGCGATGAGCCTGTGGCTGGCTGTCACCAGGCGCTCCCCACAAGAAACCTTTGTCTGTTTCTCTAATATCGAGAGCCGCACCCTGGGCCCCCTGCTATGTGGATGTCAGATATAAATGATTTCAACCCCGGTCTTTGAGTATGTAGAGACCAAGCCCAGGAGGGCGAGTATTTCATGAAGTCTTTCCAGAGGGGCCGGCCCTGGTCTTGCTCCTCTGTGACACAACATTTCTTTGGTTTTTCAGTACTGATAACGGAGAAGATGATCTGTCTCAGAAGCCGCATCTCCTCCAGCATTTCTATCACTTTGGCAAGTGGGAAGGAGGATGTTCACACGTACTATAAATATGCCGGGTCCTTACTAAAATATTTTTTAATTTAGAGTGGAATTTAGTGTAAGAAATTTCCTTCTTGGACTGTAGCCAGTGAGTTTTTGGGGATTACCCAAAGGATTTCATTCTGAGATGGAGCCACTTAGAGATTGCTGTTGTGGAGAGGGGCTCCAGTAACACAATGGGGCTGCGGAGTCACCAAGATGTGAGAAGAGGCTTTGGGATGTGGTCCCAGCCGATACTGCGGCGAGAGGGAGAGCCTGCTAGGTAGAGTTGGGTTCATTAGGTAACATGGTTACCACTTCTAGTCTTTAAATGGTGCATTTTCTGCTCTCCGGCTTTCTGATCTATGATGTGCTTCCACAGTGACATGACAGCTAGTTAGCTCTGAGAGCGCCCATCCCGGAGTCGGCTGGCTGGGATTTGGAACACAGCCCTGTCTTCCCTGGCTGGGGCCCCAGTGGCTTCCCATCCCTGAATCCTGGTTTTAAGAGCTGGGATGTAATGATACGAACAGCAACCACTGCCACTGTCATACCTATCTCCAAGGCTTATTTTAAAAATTAAATCACAATAATTTCCACCAGTCGTTTAGTCCCTGGCCCATCGTAAGCAGCCCGGATGCTATCTTTCGTTGTTTGTAAGAGTAGCAGTCACATTGCCGTGTTTTTGTAATGAAGTAGAAGATTCAGGGTACACAAAACAGAGATAGTGCTGAGGACGGCAACATTTTTTACAAGGGGTGTAAGACACCCTGAGTTTTAGATGAAGATCAGGAATGAAGTATTTGCTTTGGCCCTTGGAGGCGTCGGCACAGTGCTGGGCTCTGTAGAGGTTTATTACCAGCTACAGAAGAAGCCTGCACCTTCTTTGGCTTGCACACACGTGGAAGTGTGTGCGTGTGTGCGTGTGTGTGTGTGTGTGTGTGTGTACATATGTATCCTGCTTTGTGTCGTGTACCACGGCAAGATGTACAGAGAAGCATTATGGCTGTGAATAAAAACGTCACAGAAAAAAAGAGATTTCTCTTCAGTCCTTTCAAATGGACCACAGCCCACTGAGGGGCCTTTTCTTTACTCAAAAGCCAGCTAAAGGCATTGGGCTTGATCATTTCTCAACATGCTTTTTTCTTCTTCTGTTTGGATTGTTCTAAGCATGGTCCCCAGGCATCTGGAAAATTAAATGAGAGAAATAAAATAATTCATCCTTTTTTTTCCCCCTTGGAGTGAGGACCTACAGAAATAAAGGGAACCAAGATACTTACAATAGGATCCCTGTAGGTTTTAGGGAACAAAGAGTGACAACAATCACATATGGCTTGAAATAGCTCCACTTCAGGGTAGACCTATTATACAAGAGAAATTATACCGGTGGTATTCTCAGCCACGTAAAGGAAGACACGGTCTCCACTCACCATCATAAAAAGATTCGCCTTCTCATTACAACTCTCTCGCTTCGGCTAGGAGACAGTACCTGCCAGCAACACAGAAGACAATTGAGTTGGGAAGGGACAGAGAAGTTGGAGAACAAAGAGGTGTATTAATGATAGTAATTGGAGTTAGCACCTCTGATTCATGAGGTTTCCAGTGTCACTGGTCAGGCCTCTTCAAAGAGTGGGCACAGCCGTGATCTGCAGGCGGGTTTGGGGAACAGCTGAGCAAGATGGAGAGAGACTCCCCTGGTGCTCGTCTGTGCCTTACGGTCGGTCCTGAGAGCTGAGAAGCGCACGCGCGGGGGCGGCTGAGAGCAGGATGCTCCTAGCACCCCGTCTCAGGGGAGCCCCAACTGTTCCGGCAGGGTGTCTCACGCCATGGAAAATAAAGCAGGTGAAGAATCAAGAATGTTCGAGGAAGAAGAAACAGGAATTGTGGTCTCTAATCTGGGAAAGCTTTTTTATGCCTTTGGGAAACTAGAAGGAGACCAGTGTGAGTGGGGCAGAGGGATCAAAGGTGGGGAGAGCCTGGCAGGACCCCTTCATGCCTCTCCTCACAGGCCACGGGAAGGAGTTTAGATTTCTGTTGTAAGTGCATTGGTAGACCACAGAGGACTTTTAAGCTGTGGAATTATCAGTTATCTGATATATATATTCCCAATTAGGAAGATCTCGAAGGAAATTCAGGGCACTCTCTAAAATGATAAGATTTCAGTAAGTCCTCATCAATACTCCCCAAGCTGGGATAATAGAGGCCAGGCCCTCAGCCAAGCTCATCAAATCTGCTAGAGGGCACAGCAAATGAGAAATTTGGAATGTCTATCATTGGATTCAATCTAACAAAAAGGTAACATTTTTGTTAAACTATATTTGCAGTATATAGACCCTAAAATAAATTTAAAGTGAGAAAAGTAAAGGGTAGAAGGTGTAGGTTTCTTAGGGCATATTCTCATGTAAAGGATGGTTTGATATTAATCAGGTATGCGTATGTGCCTCATTTGGTTACTATTAGTACATAAAGGGAGCAGAAGGCAATGACCTCTTTTCTTTACCGTCTTCTAGTGCTGATGGGTCTTTGTTCGAAACTGAGCTATTTTCAGGAGGTTGGGGAATTCTTCTGCATCCCTGGCTCCAGGTTAAGATATCAAAGGGGAAATTCACAAACGAAATTTCACCTTCAGAGATTTTCCTGGATTAGAGAATTCCAAAAGTATAACAAATCTGGAGACAATTTAGAGAGCATGTGAGACTTTAAGAAGTCTTGCAAATGCCACTAAAGTTTTCCCTGGGTCCTTTCAACACTGGGTCCAAATCCTATTATAATGATTTGTAAGATAGCAACAGACCCTACTCCATAGCTCCACCTGTTTGAAGTGAAAATGGGTACAATCTAGTTACATAATTTTATCAGTCAGCCTGGGTTTAGTATTGCTGTGGTAACAAACAGCCCCCAGTGCTCAGCGTCTTAACAAAAACAAGGCCTTGTCCTCCATAGCCATAGTTTGCAGGCAAACTATGGGCTCTGCTCTGCTGTTTTTATTCGAGAACCTCGACTAAAGAAGCAGCCCCATCTGAGACATGCCAGCCTCATGGTGGAGGGAAAGACCAATGGCTAACCCGTGTGTTGGCTTTGCAAGTTCTGGCAGAAGCAGCACAGGTCACTTTGGTACACATCTCATTGGCCACAGCAAATTGGACGGTTAAACTTAAAGTTAGCAAGAAGGGAACAGCCATTGTTCTGCAGAAATGCTCTGTAGGGAGGAGCATCAAACAGCAAAAACAACTAACGAAGGTATGACAAGGCCATGTTTTACTTTCTGCATTTTTTTAAAACTAGCTTTCAGGTGGAAAACCTGTAACAATTTTACATGAATCGAGCCGAAACATTCAGATACCATGATTCAGAATACGATCCACTCCTTGAAAGTTAACATCACAAGCACTGCTTTTGAAGGGTAACTTCTGAAAGTCTGATATGAGCAGTTTGGAAGTGATTAAACACAATTTTACCAGAAGAAAAGAACATTTACTAAAGCTGAGTTCTCAATTCCTAATCCGATCTTGTACCGATCTCTCAAGAATTCGAGACTAACTGCTAGGAGGGCTTTGGTGCAGAAAAGAAAGGAGAAAAAAGAATCTTGTATTTCTATCTCCAAGTTCGGGTGAATGGGAGGCAAAGAATATATCGGTTACATAATTTTCGTCAACATTATGTTCTATTTAGGAAAGTCTGAATTATGTGGTTAGCTATAGAATAAGAAACTTTATTTTCACACGGTTGGAAGAGAAAACAGCTTCATGCGAGTCCAGGAAAATATACGCCAACCATCAAAATCACGTCACATCCAGTCAAGAGTCCACTGCAAGAGTATAGTGGCCCCAAGTGACCTCTTTGCTTCTGCCCTGGTCCCCCAGTCTGTTTTCTATACAGCAGCCAGACCAGGCCTTCTAAAACTTAGAGTATAGCACATTCTGCTCAGAATCCGCACAGAACCCTCAGAGGAGACTTTCGGCTCCCCCTGAACTATATCCATTTCTGTGGTCCGTGGCATCCTATGTGACCACGTTTCTTCCATCTGCTACCACTCACTCACCTCCCTCCTCGCTCCACGGCAGCCACACTGGCCTTGCTCTTCCTTGCTCTCTAACCTGCCAAGCCTCTGCTGCTGCAGGACTTTTGCACAGACTGTCCCTTCCATGTGGGGCACTCTGATTCCAGAAATCCATGTTCCATTATCTTTTATCAAAGAGGCCTTCCCTAACCACCTTAGATAAAACAGCATCTACATCTTTTCTGCCTTCTTACCCTGCTTTCTTTCCCCTCCTTAACACATATTGCTACCTGACACTGTATATATGCTCATTCTCCATCTCCTTTTCCTCAGTTAGAGGGAAAATCGCCAGGAGAGCAGGGACTTCGTTCCATTCACTGTTTTACCCCAGGTGCTAAGAACACCAGGTAACTGGCACATAGTAGATGCATAATAAAATCTGTCAGGTGAATTAAAGGAAGGAACTATTGCTGCTATTCCTAATTCTGTCAGATCCATGTAAATCTTTAATGGGGCATTAGTACAGAGACTAATAAAAATGTCTTTTCCTGCCTGCAAGATTCACTCCACAAAAATGTGACATTAAATGTTTTGAAACAAACCAGAAAACCGCAATCCCTGTAATTCCCCCTGCTTTCTGTTAAATTTCTTCTATAAAATCTCCGTATTTACAGTACCAGGAAGCATGACAGATCACAGAAACCTGAACGATGGGTGGGATGAAAAGTCGCCGGATACATTTCCCCACGAACGATGAACCGCCCTTTGTAAATGGAGCACTGTGGATTATGGTTAGAACGATTAGGAGAGCGAAAGGAATGGCAAATCGAGGGGTAATGGGAAGCGACTCCAGGTAAACTGCTTGAAAGCAAACCCAGCAGCTCATCCAGGTGGGTGATACAGCTACTAGAATGGACTCCATTCTATAAAATAAGCCACAGGGCCTGGACCAGGTGGCCACTAGTCAGCCAACTTTCTAACGTGGCCTGGAAAAGTGAGTCTCAGATTGGGACTTCCGTAACCCTTGAAAAATCGCATCCTGGGCTTCCCTGTTTCGTTTCCAACACGACAACTACTGCCCCTTTCCTGGACCTTGCTGTGACCCTCTTGTGAACTGCCACCAGGCCAAGACTTGCCCTGTCTACTGCTTCTGTCTGCGTGGGGAGCCGGTGAGTGACTGCGAGAGGCAAGTGCTGGGGCTGGCTTCCTGCTCTAACTCTGAGCTCCTGCGGGGTAAGGGCCGTATTTTATATTTGTTTCCTCTGTCCCTTGGCCACCTGTGATGGCACATGGGGAGCTCTTATGACATAAACTCACTGAGAGAATGCATGATGGAAAGAATGAGTGGAATTTTTCTTTGGGGATTTAAGGAACTCAATTACAATGATGATTCGTGAGTAAGGGGCTTTAATGATTGAGAGTAGAGGGGGTCGATGAGGACCTCGGAGCCCAAAGCTTGGGGAGGTGCCACCCGAAAAGGGAGGCTTTGCCTTGCAGGATGAGTGGGTTCTCATAACACAGCCTCAAGGAGGAGATCCTGGGCCCTGCAAGACCCCACAACCTTCCTTGCTAAGTTAGAACGCATGGCATGTGCGGGTCTCGTTGCTGGCTGCAGGGTCTCGGAGTGGTTACCCAAGCCTGCGTCCCATCCATGAGGCACATGCTGTGAGCTGAGAAAAACCTCGTCTCCAGAGGCCGCCCAGGTGCCCAGATCAAGTAGCTCTGGGAGGCTGGACCCCAGGGATGGGCTCAAATCCTCATCTCTCGCAGCAAGCCCAGGGACAAAATGTTGTCAAAGGCAGAGAAAGGGAATTCATGTGTGTGAATGAGCTCATGTGGTTCAGCTACGTCGTGGCACCCCACAGACATGGTCTCAGCCTTGGAACTCAGCCTGGTCCCAGTACCTTCCTTTTAGAGGTGAAGAAGTCACTACTTGGAGAAGTTGCATAACTGTCCCTACAGTCAGGGCCCTGGCAGGAAGCCCACAACCCACTCACGAGGGTTTAACAGAAGAGGATCTGAGGGAAGGTGCTATTTACTGAGGTGTGGGCCGGGCTGCAGGAGAGGGCCAGGAACGGCAGCTTCTGGGGATGTAAGGGCAGGGAAGCCAGCACTAGCCCCAGGCCAGAGTGCCCAAAGTGGCTGGTGGTAACCAAGCCGCGCTGCTGGTGCAGAGGGAAGCTACAGCCACCCAGGGTGCCATGCAGCCCAGACACACCCCTGTTCTCACCACTGGAGTGAAGAGACAGTGAGGGAAGTGAACCCGTTACCTGTCACCACTGTCCTTTTGGCCATGGCAAAGCCAGAGGAGAAGTGGGCAGCTGATCGGGTCCCTGGAATTGGCGCAGGGCAGAGAGTGGATCTGGGGAAGGCAGTGATCGGAGCAGGGCTTCCAAGGGCACCTGCGGGCAGTAGAAGACGCAGAGGAGGGCTCGCAGACTGCTGGGAGGGCGCCATCTTGCAATCTTTGCTGAGGGAGGAAAAGGAAGAGTTAAAGCTTTCTTTTCCTGTTATCTCTCACACTTTTGTCTTTTAAAGCTTTCTCTTCTCTCCTTTCCATCCTCCCTCCCTCACTCCCTCTGTCACAAACCCCCTAGGCCCTGGGACACCAATAAACAGGGTCCCACTCCCTCCCTGAGATACTTACAGCAGCATCCTGTTATGACAGATCTTGTTCCATTCAGGGCACTCTGTTTTTTAAAGCCCCATGTGCAATTTACTTCAGAATTTCATTTTTTAATAGGCCTCCATACAGGAAGCCCTCGGAGCTCCCCCAGGCAAGAGCACAACCTCAGGCCACAGCTCCCTTCTCCAAGGGGCCCCGCACACCCAGAGTTGCCTCCATCTGCTGACAGAGCTCTAAGCCTTCCCTGCTGTGTCCATTCATTTATTTTTGAATGGATTTTCCACTTTGCTTCACACCAAAATGGACTTATGTCTTTCTGCTGCCCCTTTTTGGAGGCCTGTATACCCATGAGTGTTCTTGGAAAAGTGGGGTGGTTGGGACCACACCCTGTCATCAGGTTTGCCCTTCTGCTCCCCGTTGGGCCAGAAAGACCCTCCCCGGTTGGGGAGGGACTCCGCCTTGGTTCCCCTTCCTCCCTGTGCTGTGAACCGGGGCAAGGCTCTGATGCCTTTCTCTGCACCCCCATTTATTAAATGGACAAAATGACCCCTTTCCTTTTAACAGGAGTGCCAGGAGGCTTTGGTGCATTTCTGAAGTACTCAGAGACCCTCATTTGGCGAGCAGAGAGTGCAGGGCACTCTGTGGTTCTCATTATTTGTAAAGAGGCACATTCACTTCAGCTCACTCCGCGCTCCCGTCATTTCCCGGTATTATTGACTTAAGTACTCTTCAAGAAGCATTTCTCCGAAGCTCCCATGTTGACATCCTACTAGTGTTTTGAGAGCCAGCCTCGCTAGCTGTTTGTTCCCTTGGATGAAAGCCTGCAGTCTCTCTATTAAACAGTCTGCATTCAACGGGAAGAAGGAGAAGTGGGGGATGGAGCAGAAATCCAATAGCTGCTCCCCCCCCCCCAAAAAAAAGGTGGTTGCGTCCTTTTGCCTCTCAGCTTTTCCCACAAGGCAGGTTGACATAAAAACACCTCGGCGCTTGGAGAGCCGTGCTGCTGGACTGGTTCTGGCCAGGGTGGGGACTTTGGGTTCTAGCGACTCAATCTCTCTCATCTTTCTCAGCAAAAGCATTTGGCCTTATAATTCTCCTTCTCAAACTCTCTGACATTATTTCCCCATTAATTCCTTGCTTCTTGTTGCCAGAGAGACCAGCAGACAGAAGGAAACTTGGAGACCACAAGGTGCATCCTCCATGCTTCTTGGGGAAGAGGGACTGATAGTTGCAAGCAATGGAAGCTAGACTTCTGGACACTTGGAGGCATATTAGGGCAAAGCAGCAACACCTTTTTCTGGCAGTTCATTAACATCCTTGGTAGAAAACCAGGGAGATAGAAAGGGCAACCATCAAAGAATCTGGGCTTCATTGTGAGCCAGCTTTGTGACTCTGGACAAGTTATTAAACATCTCTAGACCCCAGTGTTCTCAGTTATAAAAAAATGAGACAAGAATATCAGTGTCATGGGATTTTTGGGAGTATCCATTCATTGACTCAGCAAATATGAATTGAGTGTCTGCATGTCAGGCACAGGCACTGCAAATTTTGGGGCTATAGCTGTCTTTGTTTTCAATATGTTTCTAGTCTAGGGGAGAAAAGGACATAAAATAGGCAAAACCAATTGTGTTTGATGAGTGAGTATTGCATGCCACTGCAGGGATGTGAGGGGAGAGAGATGAGTCACAGGAGGGGCACCTAAACCCATCTTGGGTGGTTAGGGAAGGCTACCTGGAGGAGGCCACAACTAAAGTGAGAACTGATGAGTGGAAGAAGTTGGCAGGGAAAGGGGTGCAGAGATCTGAGAGGGCATCACCCATCAATTCAGAACATCTGAAGTGGAGAGAGAGGGGAAGAGCAGTCAGGGTGAGAGGCACGGGCCATGATGGGGAGGATGGCGGGTGCTTGCAGATTCAGGCAGGAACCCTATGCAGGGATGGTGTTAACAGGTTCATGCATCATCCTACGGCAAGTGTAGGGTTTGTCAAAGTCAGTTTTGTGCTATAGAAAAGTCGCTGGAGCTGCAGTACAGAGATTGAGTAAGAGAAGAGACATTGGATGTTTTCTTTTCTTTTTTTTTGTTATTTATTTATTTTATTTATTTGTTTGTTTGACACAGAGAGAGAGATCACAAGTAGGCAGAGAGGCAGGCAGAGAGAGAGGAGGAAGCAGGCTCCTTGTCGAGCAGGGAGCCCGATGCGGGCCTCGATCCCAGGACGCTGAGATCATGACCTGAGCCGAAGGCAGAGGCTTTAACCTACTGAGCCACCCAGGCGCCCCACTGGATGTTTTCTGCTTGCCTCTCCAGACCCACGTGCTACCTTTCTCCATCCTGCTCCTTGTCGCAGTAGGCTCACATTCAGGGACTACAATGACAGGCTGTGCTGCCCTCTGATTTTCAGATGGTTCAGCCCACAGGAGGCAGAAGCAGGAGATGGGAGGGTGGGAAGAGAGAGAAGTCGGGGTATCTGTCCCCCAGTGTCTCCCTGCTATAGACTCAGATTGGCAGTGGCTGTGCTTGCCTACTGTGGTCAAGCTCCTGCCTGGCAGACCTTTCTCTCAGCTTCGGCTCTCTCTCTAGTGATATATAAAAACAGCTCCCTTTAGGTCCAGGCACCTATGGCTCCCCACTGTTGCTAGCCCTAGATGCTTCTCCATTCCACGTTGGTTTCTCTTAACTCTGCCAAGAACCTCTGTAAATAGGGATTCTTCGAGTGCGCCCATGGCCGTGTGCCATCTGCTGGGCCCCTGCCCCGTATAGACGCTTATGGCTGGAGCAGCGCGAGGCTGTTGCATCCACACCGGCCACGTAGCAGATAGTGGGGATGTGGCTGAAGGGAGTCAGTGGATTCCAAAGATACTCAGGAAATAAAAACCATAGGGTCTAGACGTAGGGGTAAGGGAGGGGAAGCTGTGGGTGACTTCTAGGTTGTGGTTTCCGTACCCGGGAGGAAGGTGGTGCTACTCGCTGAGAGGCAGGAGGGTTGGAATAGCAGGACATACAGAGAGGCTTCAAACGGCAATACTCAACAGACTCGAGGGTATGAAAATCTAGGGTTTGGAAGCAGAACCTGGGCAGGAGGTTTATTAGCAGAGGCGGTAAGTCCTGGAAGGTCTGGGCCAATGGACGGAGGTCTGAGAGCTAGGAGCAGGTCCAGGAGGCTGAGCTGCTCTAACTGTGAAGCAGGAAAGGGTGAGTGGTGTCTGCAGACATGAGGACTGAGAAGGACCCCTGGCTTCAGGACCAAAGGCGTGGTTGACTTTGGTTGACCTTGGTAAAGGTCATTTCAACAAGAGTCCCTGGAAACCAAAGGAAAGGCTCATGTGCAGATAAGCTGGTGACATAGGGGGTGGACACATGGCAGTTTGTTCTCTGTGAAGGAGTTGCTGAGGTCTGTTGACAGGGAAGGAAGGGGCAAAAGAAAGGACGCTCACAAACCATGAGACTGTCTTGTTCTTCCTGCTCTTTGGCGGGATCAATTTGCTCCTTGCATCAGAGAGTCTGTTTTCTGGGAGAGGCAGACTGAGGTAGCAGGAGCAAAGGTAGAAAACTCCAGAAGCTGAGCAATTCAGTGATGGTCCCGACACTTCCACTGTCCCCCCAACTCCTTTTCGTGCTTGCAGTTTGAGGGCCCTGGTTTCCCTTCATTCCTCAGAAGTTCTTCCAGGTGTATGAAAGGTGATGTGGCCAGGAGCCTCCTCATCCAATCAAAGCTCTCTTCTCCGGCCAGAGGATTTTCCTTTGCCAAAGTCCCCCAAGAGAGAAATGGAAGCACGAGATAGTATTTCAATTCCATAAATATTGATTGAGTGTTTAGTATACGTAAGTCTCGGAAACTACTCTGTAACAAAATGGCCTCTGGGACCCCGCGGTGTGCAGGGCCCACAGCCCCCATTTCGCTTTTTTAAGCTGTGGTAAAATGCACATAGCATGCAATTTATCATTGTCATCATTTTTAAGGGCACAGTTCAGTGGTGTCAAGTGTATTCCCATTGTTATAGAACCAACCTCCAGAACTTTCTTCGTCTTGCACAGTGGAAATTCCATACGTCCAGCTCCTGGCAAACACCATTCTCCCTCTATGTCTGTGAGGTTGATTATGCTAGGTGCCTCCTGTGAGTGGAATCGGACATTGTCTGTCCTTTTGTGACTGGCTTATTTCACTCAGCCTCTTTAGGGTTCAACCATGTCATGGCAGGTGTCAGAATATCTTTCCTTTTGAAAGCTGAATGATAGTCTGTAGTAAGTAGATACCTCATGTTTACTCGTTCACCCATCTGTGGACCCTTGGGTTGCCGCCGCCTTTGGTTGTGGTAGTCATGCTGTTAATGAACATGGATGAACAAATATCTGTGAGAGTCCCAGCTTTCCATTCTCTGTGCTATGTACCCGGACATGGACTATCATAGGATTTTTATGCACTTAACAAAATATTTGATTATCTTTTTTTTCAAAATTTTATTTAAATTCTAGTCAGTTAACACAGAGTGTTTTACTGGTTTCAGGAGTGGAATTTAGTGATTCATCATTCATCGAAAGCACCCAGTGCTCATCAAAATCTTGCCATTTGCTACAACATGGATGGAGCCAGACGGTATTAAGCTTAGTATTATGCTAAGTGAGGTAAGTCGGAGAAAGACAAGGACCATGTGATTTCACTCATATGTGGAATTTAAGGAAGAAAACACTTGATTATCTCAATGAAAGTTTAAATCTCAGTGATCGAAGCTTACTAAGGAATGGAGATTTTTAAAAATGATATATCTATATTTTAAAGATTTATTTGTCAGAGAGAAAGAGCACAAGCAGGGGGAGTGGCAGGCAGAGGGAGAAGCAGACTCCCCGCCGAGCAGGGAGCCCGGCATGGGGCTCGATCCCAGGACCCTGAGATCATGACCCGAGCCGAAGGCAGACGCTTAATGGACTGAGCCACCCAGGCGTCCCTAAATTATCTTTTTCACTTATGGCCTGCATTAATTACCTCTTTTCCTGCCCATGTTACCCAGGCCCTCTGAAACCTACAAGAGACTTCCATGAGAGATTTCTGGAATACCTCAGAACTTTTTTCCTCCTCATCCAGGCATTTATTTCTTTTGTCATTGCGTGAACTGGTAGCCACAGGGAGCAATTTCTTTTGTGACAGGCTTATTTCATTAGCAGAAAGGCACGGTTCGCCCGCCTTGTAATGCGTGTCCGAATTTCCTTCCTTCTCAAGGTTGCACATCCCTTGTTTTCCGCGGTAGTGTGTTTCTCAGCTCACAAAGGTGTTTCATACGCATATTTCCTTTCGCCTTCATTTTCTCCGCGTGGCAGCTAGGGAGTGGTTATGACACTCGTGTTCCAGCTGAGGAAACAAGCCTTGCCCGAGCCGCCCCAGGAGCACGTGGGAAGCGCAGGCCTGGGACCAGGACACAGGCCTTTGCTCTGCGGAGTCCCGTTGGACCTTCCCGGGAGCACAGCTGTGTGTGGAGGGCCCTGACACCACTGTGCGTGCACTCTGCATAGCAGGCCATGGAGTGGCCAAGGGGGGACCCCTGAGAGAGAAAACGGGTGCAAGTGACACGTCAGTGACAAGACAGAAGTGGAGGGAAGGCCAAGAGAGGCAAAGGACCCAGCAGCAAAGCCCACTCTGGCCCCAGTCCGGGCCGCTGGGCTCCTCCTCTCTTTGGGGGCGACACAGGAAAGGGGGTGTTTCCAGGCCCGTCCCGGGAGCTGGGTGACGGCAGAGCGCTGGGGAACCAGCCAGCCCAAACACGGTGAATCTTCAGAGTTCATCGTCAGTGATTGGAGAGGCCAGATGGGAGAGCCAGGTAATGAAGTAGGGATTTAAAGTACGTGGCTCCTCATAAGGCAGTCAGTGGTGTTAGAAGCTCTCTGAATTAAGAGAACTACCGTCCTTTGGGAAGAATTCTATTCGGGCGTCTTGCTGGGGTTGGTGGGGATTACCTTTGAAACCAGTGTAATCATCTCTCTCTTAGTACTCATGTCCATGCCGTCAGGCAGTCCTCAGGCAGGATAGACCTTTTGTGCTTTGGAGAGCTTGCCTATCATCAGCACGAGCTGAGTTTTGGACACTCCTGGCTGTCCAGCCTAAAACTGCCATCCCTGAGACAGCTGAATAACCCCCAGGACCTAGGCTCGGCCAATGGAGGAAATGAGCAGGGGGAGGACGCCTCTGGGTTCCCACTGGGAAACCGCTTCACACGCCGTCCTATTCCATCTTCCCATTCAGAGACTGTTCCAGAACCTTTGCAACTTGTCATCTCTTCTGGTAAAGGGGGTAGCTACTTGTTATCATTCACGGGGCACACATTTTCAAAAGAATTAGAAAGTCGCAAAATACTCTGAACAGTGAATTGCAGGAAACCTAATCCAATCTAGCTTTTAAAATACAGAGCCCCCCCCCCTTTTTTTCCTTAGGAGCATCATTAGAAGCCCCAGGCTGAGGAGTTGGTAACACAAGCAAACGCTGGTTAAGAGAATGCTGGATAAAGAGCTTCTAAGGAACTTCCCATGTCTCAATTCGGTCATATATTAATTTTCCGAAAAGGCACGATGTATGTTTGAAGATGATTAAGATTCAATAAGCTAACAGAAGAGTGACCTTAGAGAGGCAACTTAAACCAGCTTTGCTTCCAACACAGAATTCCCCTCTCTACACTTTCTGACAATTTTTTTCTCCTGCTTTTTCTCAAAAAACACTGGTACCGAGGGGCTCACAACTCCGTTCCATTTATGAGTTTACTATTGGAAAACCCCCTCTTAATTCCTGCCTCTGAAGCCATGGGGAATAAGTCCCATCTCTGTTTTACAGGCTTTTCAGATAATTAGGAAATTCATACACTTTTTTCCCCAATTTTCTTTTAGCTAAACCTGTCACCTTCAGATCCTGCAACCTTCCACAAATGCTTGCTGACAGTTCTTTGAATATTCACTTGCTCTGGGGCTGCAAAGAGAACTAGAACAGGAGGTGTGGTGAAGCCCAGCACCAAAGGCTGTGGGGCTGCCCCTTCCTTCCTATCCCATGACAGCGCTGTGAGCTCTGGCTTTCTCCAGCGTCATTCTCCCCGGGTTCGGATCCTCGCTCTGCCACTTCCTCCTTTGGAAACTTGGGCAAGCAAGTAAACTCTAATACAAGTTTCCTCATCTATTAAAGATGGGGGAAGGATCATATGGACCCCATAGCCTCACAGACTTAGGGCAGTTGAGATCATACCTGTAAGTGCTTAGCACAGACCTGCAACATAATAAATGCTCAATAAATGTATCTGCTTGGAGAACACTGATCATGAACACAGATGATGCAGTCTGAATGGCCGGGTTCACATGTCAGCTCAGGTTCAAAATATGACCCCATCACCTATGAGCTAAACAGCCTTGGGTAAGTGGCTTCGGCTCTCTGTGCCTCAATGACCTTGCTTGCAAAAGGGAGAGTTGAGTTGTTATAAGGATTAAATGAGCTATTATATGTAAGATGCTTGGACCAGAGCTTGGACAGTAAAAGGGCCATGTAAGTGAGAGCTACTATTATTATATCTTGAAAACATGTTCTATTTTAAAAGGAGTCCCATCAGAAGTTGGCCAGTATTGAAGCTCTGGGTACCAACGTGTCAGTTCCTATAACCTTTATCATCTTATGG
The DNA here is from genome assembly GCA_002007465.1 of Ailurus styani. Taxonomy (NCBI): domain Eukaryota; kingdom Metazoa; phylum Chordata; class Mammalia; order Carnivora; family Ailuridae; genus Ailurus; species Ailurus styani. The sequence continues at coordinate 175,099 of LNAC01000220.1, forward strand.
TCTGTATATAGTGTTCTCACTATTTATATTTTTGTATCTCAAACTATCCACTTAGCAGAGTATCTTGAACGTGGTAGTGCGTCCAGAATTCCCGATCTTTGCAATCACATCTATCTTTCCTCTAAGCTATTTAAAATCTGCTTTCTTAGCTTCTGGATCATTTGACTACATTTCTCTCCAAACTCAGCTTGAGGATTGCCCCTTCTGAAAACTGCTTGGATCCTTCTAGTAGACTCAAGCCTTCACCCCACCACTTACCTCTAGTACCTTGGAAGTTACTTGACTTTTCTATATTTATTGGGTCCACGCACTTAAAAGTAATACCTCACTTCTTTATTGCCCCCAATGCCAACTGGTAAGGAATTATTCCTTCTTCAGAAGCACTTAGCATAGAGTAGGTACTTAAAAGTGATTCTGGAACAAATGCCATGCTTAACCTAGCCTCATCTGTGATAAAAGGGATGATGTTGGAAAAACTTGTTTAAAGTGTAAAGTATTTCCAGGGATTATTATCATTATTTCTAAAGTAGCAAAGTTACTTTACCAAGACCATTTTGTTTTCTGTACCCCAACTGGCCTTTCTCTGAAGAAAAATCAGAATTATTTCTGGAAGAGGAAATATCCTTTTTTATTTTTCTATCTTATTAAAGTTTAAAGATTCAATTATTTACTAATATAAAATACAAACATATTTTGTTTTAATGAAATGAGACTTACGCCAGATGTACAGTTTCACGTTGCTCCTATATATTTCCTTTAGGTCAGCTTAATCACTAAGGGAAAGTGTTGAATTATTTCTTCCCATTGTCGTACCTTCCAGTTTCCTACTCCAGCCTCTCCACATGCTTATTTTAACCTGATTTCAACAGGAATGGAAAGACTTCTCATTACTTCCTTCTAGTCCTGTTGGCTCTTGTTGACGATTACTGGGGCCACCAGGCACATGCGGCTACGGAACACTTGAAATGTGGCTGATCTGTGATGCGATGTGCTGGTAAGTGGAAACCATGCACCTGATTTGAAAGACTTAGTAGGAAAAAAATTAGGCTATGTATTAATTTTACATGATGATATTTTGGACATACTGGGTTCCATGAAAAATATTGTCAAAATAGCCATAATATTCACCCATTGCTTTTTACTTTTTTTAATATGGCTACTAGAAAATGTATAATTATGTATGGGGTTTGCATTATAGGCAACCCTAGACTTTATTTTTCTTGCTCTTGGGGCTCCATACCAAATCTGTCAACAAGCCTGACACACGGCCTCTTGGCCTTCCTCCTCTTCCTTTCCTTGATCGCTGATCCAGACAAGCCCTCTCCTCTGCCATGGTATCTCCCACACCTGCCTGTGTCCAGCTACTCTCCACTCTGGGCCCAACAAAGCCGCCGGCAACCAAATAACCCAAATAACAGAGAGTTAACCTCATTCAAATCTCCCTTGAGATTAAAAAGAAAACAAATAAAATAAAAAAAGAAAACAAATAACAAAACACACTCTGTGAATAACTGCACCGTTTAAGAACTCCGATGTGCTAGAAACGAAATAACCAGCCACTCACTTAATTTTATATGCTGCTGTTAACCTAAACAAATGCCTCTCACACACGAATGAAATGCTCCTTGAGAAACGAAGGGGAAGCCCTTCTCAGGCTCCAGAGGAAGGAAATGGAGTCTCTGACCTTCTAAACCACAAACAGATACACAAATTCTCTCTTCGTTTGGCTTCAGCCTTCTAGACACAGCCTTCAAGGGCCCAGGCTCCCTTGTAAGAAAGCTTATGTACGGCACACACACATTTCTGGCGCTGGACTGGAGCTTTGGGGATCATGACTTGACAAAAAAAAATTTCTGGGGAAAAACAACCCCCCTCTCCACCCAGTGAAAGAACAATTGGCAAGAAGTTAAGAGTGGACATGGCTGCATAATAGATTAGATCCTGGAGATGGCTAAGAATGAATGAAGGTGAGGATTGATCAATTCTTAATCTCTTCATCCATTTCCACCTGTCCTGTGGCAGTGGCCAGTACATGTGAGGGACTCCAACGTGAAGCAAGTGCATCTGGGCTTGGGCGGAGACTGGAGACCCCCTGTAGGACAGAGCCTCTGCTCTCTGGTCAGCCATTCTTCACTTCTGAAGGATTGGCCCAACCTCCTGAGGCCCTTGACCTACCACCTCGGTGAAGGCTGAAGAGCACCCTTGACCTATGCCAAGACTGTGTGGTCTCTTAACCTGCACAGATCCTAGGGCTCCTGGCTCAACTCACTGACCGAGAACCACTTCAGAGAGATAGGCAAGCATCTAAGTACTGGGAACACTTCTCTGTTGGGTCCATTCAGTGGATGACAATAGAACAGCAAGATCGATTCTGCAGATTATAAACCCAACTCACCTAATTACCATTTCAAACTTGTGCCTCATAAATGTGTCCCTCTGACTGGTTGAACATGCTGGGCTTGGAGAGCAAAGCTGTCACCACGATTGCAGCCCTTCTTTCCAACAGTGACCACCAAATGCAGTAAGTGAACTTCCATGCAGAACTCAGAGAAGAAAGTCAAGGGATTCCGTTTGCCGCACCCCAGACATGGATTTCCTTACATCCGTGTACAAGCTGACAGGAACATTCCAAATTTCCATAGATGTGAAGCTAAGCAGAAGTGGAGGCACAGGTCAGCCTGAGGGGAGTGTGTGGTGATATGGGAAGGATGTCCAATGCCTGCCTTGGTGTGGCTAGCAGATTTACAGGAGCCTTATTTTTTCATTCGTTTTTTTTCTCAAGTGCCAGCTGGCAGAGCCAATTCCTTTCTTTCAAGGGCTGGCTCTGTGAGTTACTGCCCATCTGCCAGCAGCAGGACGAAGGAGGGGAACATCACACAGAGCCCTGGGTGCTTGCCCCAATTTCCTGTGAGGATGCTACAGCTCCCTCAGCAGCACCCGCCATCTCAGTCCACGCCACGCTCACCCCCCAATGCCTCCCCTGACAAAGGACAGTTCATCCTCTGCGACGGGTCCCTCCTGAGCCTGGCTTGGGCTCCTCATGCTGATGAGAATGTATTTGGGATGATATTGGATTTGTGCTGAGTGTATCACACTGACTGCAGTGCCTGGTGGACTTAGATTATACTAGAATCAGCCAGCCCTTGAGACCATAGCTGCCTAAGAGCAAAGAAGCAATGCTTTCTCTAATAGAACAGTCTCCGTCCCATTTTGCAGATGGGGGAACTAAGGCTCAGAGAGAGGATTAGCCAGAAGGAGCCAAATTATACTGCCATAACATCCTCAAAATCTCAGGGGCTTAAGACAACAAATATCATTCCCCCCAGTCTGCAGGTTTGGGTGGCTCTTCAGGGTAGCTGTCCTTCCCATGGGGTTCGGAGACTCAAGCTTCCTTGATGCTATTGGACCCGCCGTCTCAATATTAGGCTTCTTAATGTGCCGCAGCTGGGAAGTGAGAGATTTCTACTATGTCCAGGAAACTACAGTGTGTTACTTCTAGTCATCTGGCCCTGCTGAAATGCTAGAGCTGGGAAACGTAATCTTCCCCTGACTGGGGAAGGAGAGGAGACCTAGGTATTGGTGAGACCTACCGCGACTGACAGAGAGGTGAGCAACTCTCACTGTCCATGTGCCATCTCTTATTTGTGCCCCCCTCTGTCTGTCTGTATCATTCTTTGCTCTTGCATACTGGCTCCCTTGAAGTTTTGTGGTCCCTATGTTAAAACAAGGACACTAACAGTGAGCAGTGTTAATAGTATAGATTCAGTCGTCTGAAGCATCTGATCTTTCTCCCTCTCTCTCTCTTCCTCTCTCTCTCTCTGTCTTCCAAATTTCCCAGGGAGAGGACAAGTTGGATCAGTTTGGGCTACCTGTCCTCTTTAGACAACTCAGTTGTGCTCGGGAGAGAGGGGAGGAAAGTCACATGATAGGAATATGGTACTTCTTGCTGCAACCTTGCAGATAGAAAGTGGGTAAAGGGTTATTAGAGATTTTGTGTGATAGAATGAGGTCCATCTAACTCCAAAACCCTTTACATTTACTACACATATGGCCTCCTAGATATTTTAAAAGTCAAGTAATTAGGACAAAGTGGCTGTATACACAAAAACAAGGATACTACAGAAAACCATGTTATCTTCAGACTTACCTATAGTGTGTATGAGTTAGTCTAAAATTAAGGGAAATGTTAGTAAGCTTAGCAGATTTTATAGTATTCAGAATTTGGTACATCCATCCTAATGCTATATCATAATGATTATTTCTTTTCTCCTCAAGGGTCTAGCGTCCAGATTTACTTTCCAATACAGTAGCCACTGGACATATATATTTATTTAATTTTAAATTCATTAAAATGAAAATTTCAGTTCTTCAGTCACATTAGTCATATTTCAAGTCATCAGTGGCCCCATGTGGCTAGTGGCCGCCATATTGGACAGCACAAATGTAGAACATTTCCTTCATGGCAATACCTTTATTGGACGGCACTGGTCTAGACCTTAAACTCCTGAGTCTCTAGACAGAGGAAACATACACTGAGCTACAGAAAAAAAGTTAAAGCAGATTAGAATGAATCAGGAAGTTTCACAGTTAAGAAAATAAGTTGTCAATAATAAAAACTCAACTAAACCACCCCAAAACTCCAAAGGAAAAGATGGCAGAAGATGCAAAAGAAGTAGCACCTCATTGCCCATGATAAGAACGGTTTGCACATACTAACGTGAGGGGTAAGCCATACTAATTATCTGCACAAAGCTTATTGGCTCCACTGTGGCTGAAGTCCTGCTCCATCCCTCAGGAGTGACCACAGAGTTTCTCACACACGCAACATTCCTTCTCTGCAGTCAGTGTGTTTATGTGTTCTCCCCTCCCCCTCTTTCTCCTTCCTCCACCTCCACTCATCCTTTCCACTGCGAAACATTTATCTGTCCTTTCCACTGAAAAACATTTATCCTCCTTCCATCCTCAACTTTGTTAATTATCAAGCCAGGTCAGAAACCTAAATGTGATCCTTTCCAGAGGGTATCCTACCATTCATGTAACCATGAGGGCAAGGTCAGACTGAACGGTCTTGGAGGATGTTTGTGATAACCAAGTATTGAATGGCCCTCTGAAGGAGGCTTGATTCCCTTTCATAGGATACACCACTAAACATAGAGGGTACTGATGAATATAGAAGGTAAAATGACAGTGTCAAAATACGTCTTCTGGAATGAGAGTTAAAAGGTGTTAGTCAACCAAATCATACCAAAACAAACCAAACCAAAACAATAGTTTCCATCGTCCAGAAAATCAAGGGCAGTGCTAGATTAAGGAGTATATGGAGAGCTTTTGATATGCAAATATGTCTTGCGAATTTCCAGGGGGACGTACTAAACTTATTTGATCCCAGCTCCCTTTAGTTTTGCAGGATTTTCTCACTGGGCACAAAATTCAGGCCTAAAATGCCAAGGTTGGTTTTCACGGGTGATATGACCCTGAAGATAATTTCAAAAGAATGCTTCTTCCAGAGTATTTTGAGATTTGGGTGTGTCATTGTAATGAGAATGTTCCCTAGTTGTCCATGCAGGAAAGTCTAGTTTAAGCATATGTTATATTGTAGTCATCAACAAAAGTTACTTTCCAACTTGGTATGATGAGTTAACAGAAAAATCTGGAAGTAAAAAACAAAAAAAAAAAAAGGAGGAAAAAATAGGTATGACAGTTGTTAAGGGAATAGTGTAAGAAGTTTTTAGCCATCCTTGGGGATGCAATAGTTTTTTTTTTTTTTCTAGCCAAATCTAGGCTGGCAAGGACATAGCTTCCTTTCAAAACCACCCCCTAATGCGTGTGGTTTGGTCAGGTTAATCCATAGCTAACATGGTACTTGGATGCCCTGTAGCACATCTCAGTGCTTTACTTCCTTTCTTGGCTGCATGGCTTTTGCTACAGTAGAAGGGCCTGCGAAATTTCTGCATTTCTTCAGACTGTGAATTGATTTTGATAAACAAGCCGAGTTCTGAGGCCTTTGACTATACTTATCTCAAGAAATATGATAGGTAAAAGGAACTGTGAAGTAACCATTTTTAATAGTTAGATGTATAATTCTAGAATAATTTGCCTCAAAATTAAGAACACTCACATCATGAACACTATTGAGTGAAAACAGAAACTACCACACAGAAGTATAGTTGTCAGGAGATGCCAGATTTCAGTCATGTCTTATGCATACAGCTTCATGCTGTGATGGTCAGCAAATTTGCTTAGAAGACTATACATATTAGGACACACTAAATAGCTGGCAGAAATATTTAGAACTTAGGCTTACCCACAAAAATAGGTAAGGAGATGAAGAAAAGGCATTTCACAAAATTCAACAACCATTTATAGAGGAAAATTTTTAGTGAAATAAGAAGAGAACCTCTTAAATCTGAAAAAAGGCAAAGAGAAAAAACCCACAGTTGATATCATACTTAATGAACCATTGAACACATTGCACTTAAGAGAAGAAACAGGACAAAACTACTTATTTTTATCACTTGTATTCAATGCTATACTGGAGCTGTTGTCCACTGTAGGGAGGCAAGAAAAAGAAACAAAAGGTATAAGGATTGGAAAAGAAGAAATAACTTGTCCTTAGATAAAAATGACATGATTGTATACATAGAAAGTCCTAAGGAATCTGAAATAACTTCTAGAAATAACAAAGGACTTAATCAAATTTGTAGGACACAGGTCAATGTATACAAGTACATTTTATTCTTATACACTAATAGCAACTAATTTTAACAATGAACTTTAAATATTTATTTACAAGGAGTACCTGGGTGGCTCAGTTAGTTAAGCATCCAACTCTTGGTTTCATCTCAGGTTGTGATCGCAGGGTCATGAAATCTAGCTCAGTGTTGGGCTTCATGCTTAGCGCAGAGTGCTTGGGACACTCTCTCCCTCTCCTGCTGCTCCTTCCCCCTGCTCTCTCTCACTCTCTAAAATAAATAAATATATCTTTAAAATTATTTTTAATAATTAAATTAATAAATAAAAATTTATTTACAATAGTATCAACACAAAAAAATGCTTAGGAATAGATTTAACAAAAGTATAAAATAATGTTAAGAGATATTTAAGAAGACTTAAATGAATGCTGAGATATACCATATTCATGGATTTTCTTTCTTGATTCAAGACTTAATATTGGGGTGCCTGGGTGGCTCAGTGGGTTAAGCCTCTGCCTTTGGCTCAGGTCATGATTTCAGGGTCCTGGGATCGAGCCCTGCATCGGGCTCTCTGCTCGGCAGGGAGCCTGCTTCCCCTTCTCCCTCTGCCTGCCTCTTTGCCTACTTGTGATCTCTCTCTCTGTCAAATAAATAAATAAAATCTTTTAAAAAAAAGACTTAATATTGTTAAGCTGTCAATTCTCTACCAAGAGATTCAATGCATTCCTAGTCAAAAGTCTCAAAAAAATTTTTGTGGGGCAAAAATTGACAAACTGGTTCTAAAATTCATATGCTAATGACCTAGAATAACCCAAACAGCTTTGAAAAAGAAGAGCAAATTTGGAAGACTTATGCCATTTGACTTTAAGATTTATTGTAAAGCTATAGTAATTAAGATATTGGCATTATGATAGACAAATAGATCATTGAAATAAAAGAGTCCAAAATAGGCTCACAAATATATGGTCAGTTGATTTTTTTATTACAAAAGTGCCAAGCACATTCAGTAGAGAAAGGAGAGTTTTTTTCTTTTTTTTCAAAAAAGGTACTGGAACAAGTAGATATTCACATGTAAAATAAGAAAATTAATTTTGATCTGTATCTCACATCACAGAAAAAGAGTCAACTCGAAATGGATATCATCAGCTGAAATAAAAATCCTTAAACTATTAAACTTTAAGAAAAAACATAGGATGAAATTTTTGTGACTTTGGTTTAGGAAGAGATTTTTTTAGTTAGAACAACCAAAGCCCAACCATAAAGCAAAAGGACAAATTGGACTTTGTCAAAATTAAGAACTTCTGCTCTTAGGAAAGGATTGTTGAAAGAATAAAAAGACAAGTCATATACTTAGAAAAAAACATCTGAAAATCCCACACCTGATAAAAGACTTTTATCCAGAACATATGAAGAACCCTCAAAACTCAAGAAAGCAAATAGTCCAAGAACAACAACTGGATAAAAGACATGGACAGGAATTTCACCAAAGGAGATAGAGAGATGGCAAGCAAGCACAGGAAAAAATACTCAGCATCATGAAGGAAATGCAAAGTAAAACCACGATGAGATTTCACTAGAATGCCTAATATTAAAATCTGACAACATCAAGTATAGACAAGGATGTGGAACAACAGGAGCTCTCGTTGTAAAAGGACTTGGGGAAACTCTTTGTCAGTGCTATTTAAGTTAAACATATGCTTCCCCAGCAACTCAGCATTCCACTGCTAGGTAGAAGCTCCAGAAAAATGAAAGCACATGCCAATACAAGACTTGCATGAGAATGATATGTCAACTTTATTCATAATAGCCCCAATCGGATACAATCCAAATATTCATCAAAAGGAGCATGAATGAACAAATTGTGGTGTGCTCATATAAGGGAATATAGCTCAGCAGTAAAAAGAGTAAACAGTTACCTGCCACAACATAGATGCATCTCGAAAATATGTTGAGCCTACAGTTGGTTAAGTGTCTCGCTTCGGCTAAGTCATGACCTTGGGGTCCTGGGATTGAATGCTGCTTCGAGCTCCTCGCTCAGTGACAAGTCTGTTTGTCCCTCTCCCTCTGCCTCTCCCTGCTTTGTGCTCTCTCTAGCTCTCTCTCAAATAAATAAATAAAATCTTTAAAAAAAATATGCTGAGGCTAAGAAACAAGATACAAAAGGGTACATCATATGATTCCAATTATATGAAGTTCTGTACTAGGCAAACTAATCTATGAGGATAGCAATCAGAATAGTGGTTGCCTGTGGGGTAGGAAAATGGAAGTTTCTGGGATGGTGGAAATATTCTGTATCTTGATTGGGTGGTGGTTATATAGGTGTGTACTCTTGCTAAAACTCACTGAATTGCACACTTAGGATCTGCACCTTTTACTTTATATAAAATGTACCTGAAAAAAATTGCTATTGACTCTAAACATCTACTTCCTAAGTCTTAATTAAGTACTCCATATTAGAGGTTTCTTTTTTCTATTGCTGGCGTTGGTCTTGTAGCTCGCGAGGGAAACTAAGTTGTCTGTAAAACTTCACCGGTGCGAACCGATCTTGCTTCATTGTGGACACAGCTCATTGTGCATAGAGGGAGCAGAGTCCTTGGTAATTACACTACCATCAGAGCCAGTCGGGAGCTAAGGCTTTGGGGTCAGCATTCCTCAGCCATTTGACTCTGGGTTAATTACTTAGCTCCTTTGTCCCCTTCGTTCCTCACCTGCAGACAAGAGGCAGAATGCCTACCTCCTCGAGGTATTAGGACATCAGATAAGAAAATGCATGCAGATGATTAGCACAGTATCTGTTGACAATATTGAGGGTAAAATGAAGTTTGGTTTTAGTATAGATACGTAATACTCTAGAGGATTTTGGAATTTTACTTAGAAATTTGTCTGAAAGTTCCCAGAAACATTTTCTTAGATGTCTTTCCCACTAAATGAATAAGTTAGTTTGTGATAAAAAAAGAAGAATTCGGTCTCTGGAACTCATGTCTCTCACTCTTCCACAGGATTATTCCCACCCTTCCCTCCCATCTTTATCACCCAGGCTCACCTCTTACCTCCCAAGGACTGGAGAGGTTCTCAGAGTCTGGTTTCACACAACTGAGACGCAACACTTTATTTTACCTATCATTGAGATCTGGGTTAGTTCACGAGAGTTTAAGGCCTAAGATGGAAAAGTGTGGAACTCTAGCATCCATCCACAGAGCTGGTGCAATGTGCCCATCTCACAGGGTTTTGGGTATCGCGGTCTGTGCCCATCTGATGATACTCAAGGTGCACAAATACAACCAGTCAAAGAGATTCTTACCGAGGTGATAAGCTTCTAGAATTCCAGTTGTATCCTGAGCTATACCGTGTCCTCCTTTGACCCCTCTCTTCAAGACCAGAGTTGGACAACACCTTGTTTACTTACCACCTTTCACAACTCAGGGATCTGTGTGACATTGCAAATTTGCTTACCCTTTGGTCTCAGTGAGACAGATGTGGGAATGGAGCTCAAGCTGTCCAGAACTCAGTCTTCCCACATTGCCAAACCCAAGCCCAGCTGCCAGAGTTTTCTCTTTACCTTGGTCCCAGTTCAGGCCAGGTTTGGAGCACTTTGTGCCCTACAGTGAACCCAGCATCCCACAGCCTTTGCTCCTCTCACTGACACCTGCACAGAACGGGGTTGGACATAAGAGCTCACAAGGCAAGCAGACCTGAGTTCCAGTCAGTCTTCTAACCACAGGACCTTGGGCCAGATCAAATCGCTCAATTTCTGTTTCTATAAAATCAGTCTGATAATAGCACTTGCCTGGGTTCCCAAGGACTTAATGACATAACTTAGGTAAAATGCTTATCAAAGAAGGACTTTGGATTTAATGCATGTCAGACATTTTTCTTATTCCATTTACTAATTATAATATTTTTTGTATTGTTCTGCAATGGTTGCCTACAGGTAAGAACTTGACTCCTAAGTTAGATCATCATTTATGTGAGGGTGAAGACAGCTTGTCTGTTCTTTTTACGTAGCCCACTGAGCTCGGGTGGTATGGGGGTGAGGAGCAGCATGGAAAGAACCTTCCTAAGTGACTCTGGGTGACTTTATATGATGAGCTTCTTGACATGATGGGACTTGCTACACTTCTCCACATATGACTTACATTATACATAATGAACAGGTGATCTGACCTAATATCTTTCTATCGCGATGCTTTTCCCCAAAGCCTTACTCGAGAGGCACACTCTCTCCGTGTAGATTAAATATTTACATGTGTGGCTGTTTTGTATCAAACTTTTATTTTCTTTAAAAAAAACTTCCTTTTTAGTAAGCTCGGTTAAATTGCACTGGGGTATTCATTATGTTCTTCCTTTTTGAAAGACTACAAGGGCTCAAGGTATCACTTAGCAGGTTACAAAGATTTTGTTTTGTAATCCTTCTAACTAGTTCAGTTACAATGTATTTGTTGCAGTGACAAGATGGCCATCGCCCCTGGAGGGAACACAGGGAATTGGGTGACACAAAGGTAAAGGCCAGCTGGGCTGCTGGAGGAAGTGTCCTCAGGTGACCCAGGCTCTTTCATGTGAAAACAAGAATGTCCTCACTGCTGAAGACAACAGAAGGTGACATGAGTCATGTCAGGTTATGAAATGGCTTCAGCAGGTGCCTCCAGTCTCTCCCCTACCTCCTGCCCTCACCGGTCACTGGTGACAGCATGCCTAGTGCAGGACCTCCCGTGGACTGACCTGCTGGGGACAGGGACAAGGGCTCCTTTCAGCAGAGGTCAAGGCGGGTCAGTGCGCCTGGGCATTAGCTTCCTGCTTCACACCTGTCAAGACTAGAACAAAGCCAATGACCTTGCAGCCTTCAAGACCCACTAGTGTTCCTTATACACCTGAGGAGAGATGCTCGAAAACATTTTTACATGCTTTTCACATCCTTTGGTAAGAGGCTGGCATGGGGATAACAGAATGGACAGCAAAGGGTTTGTTCCTTTGATGGGAGCCTCTTCCTCATCACGGACCCCAGGACACTCAAGAGACAAGGGCCAAGGATCCCAAGATAAAAACAGGACACCTAAGGATTTCTGGAACCCATTTTCTTCTGCCCACCCCTTACTTGGTGCCTGGTAGGCTTCCTGGAGCCCCTGCCTGTTCACGTTCTCTAAGATTTCTGCTGTTGCTTCTCACTTGAGGCTCTAGGATTAGGTGTGAAGCTAAATCAAACATTGAGATGTGCAAAAAAAAAATGTAGTTTTTAAACTTCTTTTTTGATATTTGGTCACAATTTAAATTCTATTTTGAGTCCCCATTTAGCCAGGTGGTGAAAACTTACTCTTAGCCAAATCAGGATCTTCCTCTATTTTCTTCGTGGCTGAGGCTATTCTCCAGAAGGCCTACAGCACTGAAATGTAGAGGCTTGGGGGAGCAGGAGGTCCTCTTAGCCTGGCTGTTCTCCCATCTGGCCTCTGCTGAGATGTCTTTCTTCCTTAACCATGTCTCTGCTGGGACTCCTTGCATTTCTGATGACCAAACCTGTTCTCTGTCTCTCTCTTGGTCTCTCTGTCTCTCTGTCTCTGCCTCTCTCCCTCTCTACCATACCTCCACACTCTTGGGAGCACAGAAAACACATCACTGGTCCCCGTGGACCCTGAGGGAGGGCTTCTGAGAGGTTCCTCAAGCCCAGCCACCTCAATACCCTTCACAGATGTTTCTTCCACTCCTCACCTCACCAGGAATGGCAGAATCAGGTGGAGGGTAAGGCGGGAAGCTGTGGTGGCTTGCTCTAGGCCCAGGGGTGCACCCTCTCTCTAACTCGGGGGTTTCTGTCACTCTTTGCCTTCACTTCCCTACTTGGCTGAGCAGAACTCAGGATCCATTAGCATCTTACCTTTCTTCTCCTCCCTTTCAACTCCCTTCTCCCTCCTCCTCAAGCCCAGAAATATTTATCTTGCTCTTATATCATCATGTGTTTTTCATGCCCTGAGTCTCCAAGGTGGTATTTAGTTCCCCTTCCCCTGGGGTCTGGGGCAGGATTGCCTTAAGACCTGGATAACAGAAACCCCTACCCCAGGCCCTTTGCGTCAGGGAGTCCCACACTTTGAAATGTCTTCTTCTAACCTTTCCAAATCCTCCTCTGGCCCCTGAAAGGTATTCCGGCCCCATACCCATTTCTGTCCTGTGGAGCACTGTTTGACCTTTTCCCTGTGTGAGGGTCTACCAGAATACTGAGGGGCCCAGTCCTTGTACTTAAAGGCTTATCCAAGGCTCCCAGCATAGGGCTCTGATTCTAGAAGGGTAGCTTGGTAAGAAAATCACTTCCACTGGATGGAACAGTTATTTCTTTGATAGAATTATATGAGACTGGACCACCATGCCACCATGCTGGTACCACTGACATGCTGATTTTGGGGGGTTCACACAGTTTATATGGACAGTTGCCCATCCCTTGCAGAAATATTTGCCTGGGACCTGGAATACTCTAGGGGTGACATTGTTCTTGTATCATTTTCCTTCACTTAGGCAATAGGCATAAACTATCAAGGTACTTCTAGAACAAAGGGAGGAGACATGGGCTAACAGAAAACACAGGGAAAAAGGACATCAGCAAAGTTACCCAAATATTGTGCTGTCATTCTCATGAAAAGTAACACAGTATATAGTCTGTGTTGAGAGTCAGAAGATGACTTGCATTGTAGTTCTAGTCCTGATGCCGCTACTAACTGTGTGATCTTGAGCAAAGAACTTCGGTTCTCTGGGCCTGTTTCTTCATTGTTATTTTAAAAAACATTAAAAAATTTTTTAAATTTATTACATAAAATGTATTATTTTCCCCAGGGGTACAGGTCTGTGAATCATCTGGCTTACAGAATTCATAGCACTCACCATAGCACAAACCCTCCCCAGTGTCCATAACCTAGCCACCCTATCCCTAACCCCCTACCCCCACACCCAGTAACCCTCTGTTTGTTTCCTGAGATTAAGAGTCTCTTACGATTCGTCTTGTTATTTTTAAAAGAAAATTTAAAGATTTTATTTATTTATTTGAGAGAGAGAGTGAATGCAAGTAGGATGAGGGGCAGAGGGAGAGGGAGAAGCAGACTCCCCACTGAGCAGGGAGGCTGAAGGGACGTCAGGCTCAATCCTGGGACCCTGAGATCATGACCTGAGCTGAAGGCAGCTGCCTGCCTGACTGAATCACCCAGGAACCCACCCCCCTTTTTAAAAAAGATTTTATTTACTTATTTGAGCAAGAGAGAGTGTTTCTTCATCTTTAAAATTAGATGGATGGATGAATGGATGGATGGATGAATGGATGTGTGGGTGGATGGGTAGATGGGTGGGTG